>OX463232.1:21108334-21205834 GCA_949820135.1 Sylvilagus floridanus
GCATTGATCAAGTCAGTCCCTCTCTGTTTCCTTGCCAGCGTGCCCCATATAAAAGCATCGTCAAAGACACGCCACCGCCTCTCCTCCTAATGGTCCACGATTTGAACACGCCCCAGTGATTGACAAGTGATGCCAAGGCTGCCTATGTTGTCTTAAAAAAGCCACATCAGATCAGCAGAAGCTTAAAGCAAAGCATAAATTATAGATACACGTCTGTTTCTTTGATGTTGTGAGCCTCCTAGGTGCGCCTCTTGCCATCACACAAAGCATCACACTTTCAGGAGGGCTTTTCACTATGTCACATCAGATTTGGGAAAACATCAGGAGCCAGGGAAACCTTTTTTTTCCCCCAATTTCCTTCCTTCCTCTCCTTCTCTGATTCGTAAAATATTTTAAACAAACAGCCTGCTTCGAAGACAGCCTGGAAGTTTTCCACTTTGGGGAGATTAATTAAACATAAAATAAGTGTTTAACTACAAAGTTCAGTGCAGCAAGGATTACGGCATCGTGGCCGCATCTCTCTGTCAGTCCCGCTAACTGTTTCGCTGCCTGCTGGAGACTGGGTTTCTGAGTCGGAGTGTTCTCAGCATCTTGCTCGTTGAACAGCAAAGACGTTTGGAAAGTAGTTAACAGAGGCATTCTTTGCTTCATAATTTGTATTGTCAGCTGCTGATACAATTTCCTTGTGACAAAGTTCTAGAAGTTTTTTGGGGCACTGTGAGGAAGAGGAAGGGGAGGAAGAGGAGGAAAAACAATGAAAAAATGTGGCCATGGGATGGGAAGGGGTGGGTTAAATCAAGGCACGACACAGTGTCTCTTCCCTCCGTCCCTTGGCATTGGGGATGGGTCCTGGTCACACCCCAAGCTTTTGATCACAGGAACCACCTCTACTGGGTATTCGAGAAAATGTATTTTCTCATCGCTTGCTTCCGTGTCCCCTTGTAAGTTCATCCCATTTCAGGAAAAAATGACCTCTAGGACTTAGCAGGGAGCCGGCCAGACACGTGCCAGTGAAGACAGGCCACCCATCCAAAGTCTCTTTCCCGAATTAGGTTCCTGCCAGAGTCCAGCTGAACTCTGTACAATTAGCTCTCCTTCAAAAACACTCAGCGTGTATCACTTTTCTTGAAGAGAAGACATCGCCTGGTCCCCCCACGGTGCCGAGATGTCTAGGTTGACACAATTCAGCACAAATCACTCCGACCGTGTAACTTAGAGTGTCCCGATCCCCTTTGGACCCTGGCCCCTGTAACTGGGCCAGTTTCACCTTATCTTTAAGTAAATGCAAGCAGAAGGGACTTGTTCCGCTCGCCACCTCTTGAGTGATGTGAATTATTTATACGGTCTTCATACGCATTCGTTAAGCCGCACACGGCCAAGTGGAGAGGAGCTGTTTGTCTCCTGTTCAGCCAGAAGGGTAAGACACAAGGTCGTCGGTGAACAGCGGGAGCATCGGAAGCTTTCTCCCGGCCTGGCCGCAAAGGGCAGGGCGGCCTGCAGCTGCTGGCTTTGTCCTGCTCCTGGAGAGGTGAGCTCCAGGGGTGGCCGCCGGGGAAGGGGGGAGTCCCAGGCCCCAGCCTGGCCCGTATCCAGAAGCCCCGCAATACCAGCTCAGAAAGGCGGGGCTCACTGGACTGCTGCTGCTCCGTCGGAGCCCAGGCAGAGACGAGCTCTGGAGCAATCCCCAAGACAAAGGCACACCCTGCTTTATTAAGTCTTACCACATGGTACTGAGAAAAGGGTGCACCTGGGGGTCCAGTGCCGGGCTTCGGCTTCCCAGGGCCTCACCTGTCCGAGGACAAGGGCACTGCCCACCTCACACCCTTCACAAGAACAAGAGAGGGAGCGCTCTGTGCAAACTCGCTCTCTAGGTTCTGAGACGCCGCGTCTTTTCCCCAGGAGAATGCAGACAGCACTTCCCAACCCCCAAGCCTCTAGCCATCCCCAGGAGTAGTAATTAGGGTCTTGTAAACTTCCTGAGTATTTGAGATCCTTTGGGATTCTGGCTTAACAAGAACTTTCGCTGTTTCATATGAGACCCTGGAATATTCAGCCTGGAGGTGTGCTGACCCTCCAGAGACAGCCCCTTCCTGTTCTCTCCTCCAGGGCCATGAGCATAGGGCTCCTGTCCTGTCCCACCTGTGAAGTTATGCCTCTCCCTCCAGGGCTCAACCTACTGCCTAGAGCTTCCTCCTGCAACCCTTGTCTCTCCAAACGTCAAGTGGTCTGGGAGAGGACAGGAAGGGCTCTGCACACGAGAGGGCTGGCCCAGTGAGGTTGCTGGGGAGGCGCACGGCTGTCTTCTGATGATGGAATCAAAATGTCCTGTCAGGGCCAACACTGTGGTGCAGTGGGTTAAAGCCCTGGCCTGCAGTGCCCGCATCCCATTTGGGTGCAGGTTCTAGTCCCAGCTGCTCCTCTTTCAATCCGGCTCTCTTCTATGGCCTGGAAAAGCAGTGGAAGATGGCCCAAGTCTTTGGGCCCCTGCACCCTTATAGGGAGATCTGAAAGAAGCTCCTGACTCCTCGCTTTGGATCAGGGCAGCCCGGGCCATTACGGCCATTTGGGGAGTGAACCAGTGGATGGAAGACCTCTCTCTCTCTGTCTCTGCCTCTCTCTGTAACTCTGCCTTTCAAATAAATAAAGTAAAAATCTATTTAAAAAGTCCTAAAAAATAAATAAATGAAAATGTCTTGTCTGCCGAAGGATACCTCTGAGTCTGTGGGTACTTGAAATATAGACGCACCTCACCTTACCATGGGCTTATCTGCCCATGAGCCCATTGCAAGTTGAAGATACCTTAACTCAAAAATGTGTTAATATCCTAATGAACACCATGGCTTAGCAACAAAAGACACTGTGGAACATAGGTTATACCCCTGTGATTACAAGGATGATGGGGAGCTGTGCTCTCAGCCACTGCCCAATATCACAAGAGAGGATCACAGGACCCCCAGGCGAAAAAACCAAACCTCCACACTGGAAGGCTGATTTCTTTTGAACACGTAGCACTGTCACATGACCACAACATCAAAAGATTGTCAGATGCTGAGGACTGTGTACAATGTCATCTCAGTTAGGAAGAACGTATCTCCGACCTTCACTCTGCTCTCAAAAGAACCAATCTTCCCATACAGGAATCTCCCTAACCTCATAAACTGCACCACCTGGCGTTCTCTCAAAGGTAACAGAAAGGGCCCCCCAAAATATTCTAGTTAACCCATCAGTGTGAGAAAATCTATTCCATTTGCTTTCTGGTCACTGGGAGGTCACTTGAGCAGACCTCTCAAAACTAGCTGTGTTACCAGCACACCAAGAGCCACAGCCAACTTTCTCCAGGACAGCATGTGAATTTCAAACACACCGTATTTAAAATGCCTGGGAACACCATACATGGCAAACGAAACTTGCTGGAGGGTCGCCTTCCCCATGCACACCTGCTGTGCCTGTGTTTCTGCTCTCACAGTTTTGAGCAGCCACACTTTGCATTTTATGCTCACTTTCAGAGAAGGGGAGCAGCTTGCTTCAGTGCCCAGTGGAAATCCTGTGTCCTGGCATCCCCTGGTTTCCTCCAGGGATCCGAGGCCCTCGACCATTGCATTGGTCATGTCTGAGAGGTGATGGCTGACCCGTTCAAGGTGTGCAAGTGTTTGTAGAACCAAGCGGAATCCGGAGTGAAATCCCTCCTCTGATACATCCACCTGGGTGAAAGCCTGGGCGTGCCCCTTGACCTCTCAGAGGCGGTTCCCTTGCTGGATGGTGAACACTTGGATGACACCTGCCTCCCAAAGTTGTTGAGAACATAGGAGATGCCACGTCCAGCGAGAATAGGAAGGCTTCCTACTGGGTGAGAGTTGACAGTGCAAGAATCGTGGCTTTGGTCTTTGCTGGCCTTTGCCTCTGCGGCCCAGAAACGACAGACCCTCCAGGCCTTCCCCTGACAGGTGCCTGCTCATCTCTTTGGCCCCATTGCCACACACTTTCAAACTGGGCTGGATGGGATGCTGTATAGGGAGGAGAGGCCTCATCTTCCAGTGGGGTTTGCTCTTCAGAAGAAATGTGGTTACACACATGCATGGCAGTTCAAAGTATCAAAGCATTTTAACTGTTTTACTCCAGCTTATGTCACTAGAGCTGAATAGGTAAGTAATTTATAAAGAAATGTGTGGGGCCAGCACTGTGGCATAGTTGGGTTAAGCTGCTGTCTGCAATGCCGGCATCCCATTTAGGCTCTGGCTCCAGTCCTGGCTGCTCTGATCTCAACCATCAACCCTGCTAAGGTGCCTGGGAAAGAAACTGAGGGTGGCCCAAGTGCTTGGACCCCTGCACCCATGTGGGAGACCAGGAAGAAGCTTCTGGCTCCTGGCTCCTGGCTTTGGACTGGCTCAGCTCTGGCTGTTGCAGCCACTTGGAGAGTAAATCAGAGAATGGAAGACCTTTCTCTCTCTCTAACTCTGAGTTTCAAATAAATACATATATAAATTAAAAAAAAAATAAGTTTATGCTTTATAGTCCTGTCAGCTGGGGAGTCCAAGAGCATGGTATGGGCATCCGGCGAGGGCCTTCTGGCTGCGTCATTACACAGAAGGGGGCAGCACATGGCAGGACAGAGCAGGTACACTGGCTCAGTTCTCTCTTCTCTTCTTAGAAAGCCTCCAGTGGCATTAGGAGGGCCCCATTTTCAATACTTCGTCTACTCCTAATTACCTCTTGATGGTTCTGTCTCTCAATGCCGTTGGCGTAGGAATCTGAAGATCAGGCTTCCAACACAGAAATTCTGGAGGGACTTTGTCAGGCCACAGTGCTGTCTCTGTAGGCTCTGAAGCAAGCCTAGGTGCTGGTGGGAGAGAAGGAAGCGCTCCCATTCCATCTCCTGTGCTCCTTCAAAGGCTGGAGGCTGAGCAGCGGGCTCAGCTGACAGCAGCTGTTGTGTCGTGCCTGCTTCTGCCAAGGCAACCTGAAGTTCAGGAAATGTCTCCCATCGCTTCCATCGGGTTGACTGTAAACTCTTCGTTTTAGAATATTGGGTTCCAAACTCTGAGCAAAGCAAAAAGGACTTCCAAGTGTTTAAAAAGACTGTTTGTGTTTGTGTGTGTTTGTTTCCTGACAAACGCCGAGTTTGCCAAAGCATGGCCTCAGTTGACCAAACTACTTGTTATAAAAGGAGAAATGGCATGGAGACCTACCAAGTTTCTAAGAAGTTATTTGGAGTTGTGGAAACTATATTCTAGGGCTTTCATTCTCAGTATTGAATAAATATAAAATTCCCCAGAAGACCAAAATGGCTCCAAAGAGATTTTCCCCAGGGTCCCAAGATCTGTAAATCGAGATAATTCTATACATTGCTGCCTGAGTATGGAAATTACTAACAAAAGAAATTAAGAGCAGGAACCCCGTGATTAGACTAATGCATTGATCAAGCCGTTCTTCTCTGTTTCACTGTCAGCATGGCCCATAAATAACATGTGGGCAATTACCGTGAGTAAATTATATGTGTTTTATAACCTTCCATGAACATTTGTCCTTAAGAAAAAAATAACAAAGCAAAACAAAAATACTCTTCAGGGGAACTAAGTATCAGAGAAAAGAGTAAAATCTATTTTAAATCTTTTCTATGTGTTGGAGAACTGAGCTGGGCATAGTGGGACCTGCTCAGTGACAGTGGTTGGCCAAGAGTTGGGTTTCCTATGTAGATTTCAGATGAATCTTCAAAATTATCCCTCTCCCGCATGTTGGTCTCTCTTAGCTCCACATCCACTTCTCTTTGTTATCTTTGTCTTTTTCCTTCTACTTCCCCATGTTCCTCTACTGTGTTCCTATCTCACTCTCTCTCTCCTTCTGTTGAAGGTTGGAAGGGCTTGGGAAGGGACCATTCTAGGCCCAGGAATTTGGCCCCAGGTTCTAGTCAATAGTCGATGGCTCCACTGGCTCCCCAAATGCTGCCATTGTAGGGAAGACCTTCCTGCTGGGGTGGTCAGACCAAGCCAAAGGCTCACTCCCTGAGTAACCTCACCCAGCAGGTCACCCCACAGCCACCCCTGCCATGCACCAATCCACAGAATCTTCCTAAGGAGGCCACTCTGCTTCTGCATGTGCAGGTGACTAGTAGTCTGGATGCCCATCCTTTTTTTTTTGGCTTCTCGTTCAAGCCACAACCTGCCTTTCCTTACTCCCTCATAGCTTCACACGCACAGCCATGTCATCTGTCCCCAGGTCCTCCAAAACAGCCATGGTTCTAGGTTGAAGTTCTGCTCTCACCAACCTTGCTCCTTGGTGGTGGGACAAGACAAGCTCACAATGCCACACACCAGCAAGTGTAGAGGGGGCTTGGTCCACTGCCAGGACCTCTAAGCCCACATCTTGGAGTCTGGGGAGGTGTTTTGGAGGTGGTAACATTCAGACTGACATTGGAAGGTTGAGTAGCAACAGTCTAGTTCCTCATTCAAATACTGACAAAAGAAACAAAGGGACAGAGGAAACAGGCACTCAAGGCAGAGAGGACATCAAATCTGTCCTGCATGTGACCTTTCTAGTCCACAGGGCTGCCCTCCACTCACACTTGTAGTCAAGCCCCAAAGCCTGGCCTGCTGCTTCCCTCACTAAATTTCTGTGGTCCCAGGCAATGCTAAGGATCACTTGCCCAAGGAGGAGGAAGACCAGGGCTTGCCCAACAAAATCTAGGTGGGCTGAGGGCAAAAACCAGCTAAGATCTCTTTCTCTACACAAAAGCTCTTCTGCCAATTGCCTTACGCTTTTCAATTTCTAAAACAGCTGGCCAACTCTGGCCACGTGGAAGCACTACGAAACATTCACAAGGTACTCCTTCAATTGGTTCCGTGGCTCTGCCGCGTTCCCCAGACGTCTTTACTGGATCCCTGGCAAACCCCCCGAGGATGCAGGTTTCAGGAAAACAAGGTCTCAGTTCATGTTCTAGCTTGGAACTCCCTGGCGTAGGATGGGCCTAAGTTAGTTACACCTCCTTCAGTTTTTATTTCCTTATCCACGGAAAGGTGTGACATGTAGCATTTTTCAAAACAGCCAAAATTTGGAAGCAACCTAGGTGTCCACCAGCGTGTGAATGGGTGAAGACAATGTGGTTGACACAAAGACAGACACACACACATGTGCGCACACACACACACACTAAACCTACTGGGATACTACTCAGCGACAATAGGAAGGAAATGTGCAACAGCATGAATGAACCTGGAAGAAATCACATTCAACGAAATGAACGAGACAAAGACAAGCAGTGCACGAACTCATTTGCATGTGATATCTAAAAACGCTGTGCTCCCAGTGCTGAATGGGATGCTGATTTCCAGGAGCTGGAGGTGTGTGTGTGGGGGGTGGGGACATGCTGACTGAAGGGGACAGAACTGTGCTTTTAAGAGGATATGTTCTGGGACTGGCACTGTGGCACAGCGGGTAGAAGTGCCACGTGCAGTGCCAGCATCCCATATGGGCGCCAGTTCTAGTCCCAGCTGCTCCTCTTCTGATCCAGCTCTCTGCTATGGCCTGGGAAAGCAGTAGAAGATGGCCCAAGTCCTTGGGCCTCTGCACCTATGTGGGAGACTGGAAGAAGCTCCTGGCTGCTGGCTTCAGATAAGCGCAGCTCCATTTGGGGAGTGAACCAGTGGATGGAACACCTCTCTCTCTCTCTATCTCTTTCTATCTGCTTCTGTCTCTCTGTAACTCTGCTTTTTGTATAAATAAATAAATCTCTAAAAAAAAAAGGGCTGTGTTCTAAGGATTCAAAGTACATCATAGTGACCAAGGTTAATCGTACTGTACTATGCATTCAAAATTTGCATAGAGTAGCTCTTAATTGAACTTACCACACACACAAAGAGTAACTGTGTGAGCTCACAGATGTAACAAATCTGGTTGCACTGATTCTTTAAAAAAGAATCTATATAGCAAACACAATCTTTAATATCTTCAATACACATAATTTTATTTGTCAATCATACCTTCATAGAACTGGAAAAATCAAAATACAATACAATACAAAGATGTGACACTAACAAATCTATAGGCCCTGAGAGAATCAAGTCAGATCAGGTCGGCAAAGCATCTAGTCCAGTTCCTAGCATATCATAGACATGGAATAACACACAGCAACTTCAACAAATTTGTGGAAAATACAGTTAAAAGACAAATTGTTCCCTGCCTCCCAAAATTAAAACCCATGCATACAAGATATATGATGGGAAAAAAACTATGCATGGATTAAAAAAATTTTTCACCAAAAATCAACACTTGAATTCTCCTTTCCATTAACTTTTTGAAATACCCATGGGTGTGAGTATTCCCTTAACTCCTCTGTAAGCCACATGCAAGTTGTCCATTCTCTCTGTGTTCTGCTTGATGGGAATAAGGAGGAAAATTAGCAAGTGGCCAGGGAGTTCCTGTTTTCATGAGACCTCACCCAGCACCACCCACTAAGGTCTACTGGTGTCTCCTCCTCCTTCCTCCTCTGAAGACACAGCAGGTGGCCACAAGGACACAGAGTATGGCCATGCCCTTGTACTTGTGCCTCTCGGAGCATCTTTTTTGAGGTCCTTCATGTCCAGCGCAGGGATTTTTCCCCCAGGACTTGGAACGTGTGCCTCTCTCAGCTGGGGAAGGGAGGAAACTCCTCGCTGAGCCCAGCATCTCTGTGTGCACCTGCAGTCCTCTGGGAGGCAGCACCTCCTTCCTGTCCTTAGCAGACTCCTGCCTGCCTTCCGGGGTGTGGACCCTGAGCTCAGCCCTCCCATTGCTCTCTGTGCATTCTGGCTGACTGCACCAAAACATAAAAATCTTGATGTAAGTATTTTTGTATTCAAGGACCATGCGCAAGTGTTCATTTGAACGTTCAGTGGCATTTTGAAATGAGAACATCATATATAAAGATGTCAGAGATGGAGCCTCCCACGGTGAGGTTGAAAGAGAGAGAAGAACAAAATGAATAGAAGAGTTCCTGGGATCCAAGAAATTTTAACATCTCATTATTTAGATTACCCTACATATAATTTTCCAATATTTGGTATTATAGACTTTTGAAGGTATTGGTTAAAATTACTTCATGCCTGACATCAATTTAGTCGTATTCATTATCGAGCTAAAATAAAACCTTAAAAATAGCTGATTAGAGTAAGTAAGCAATTTTCTGATAAATGCAAATTCCCCACCATTTCCAAAGGAGTGCTCGCAGCAGACAGAAATAGCAGGGCCAGGGGCTAATGGTCCTTCAGTGTTTCAGCATCCCGGCGTGGAGCAGCGTGGATTCAGGGACGCTCACGTTGTCTGCCGGATCTGATTGCGTTTGGAACACACCCAACTTACCCCAGCAGTCTGCTGCCTCCAAGACAGGCCAAGTGCTCCCACCCCACTCACCCGAATGATGGAGCTTGCGGTGCGATCATCTCATGGACTCATTGCCCTGACGGTTGCTCCCAGCTCTTTGAGAGCCAGGGAGCCACCAGATCGGTACGCCCCTGTCATCTCAGCCTGAGCACAAACAGATGCATCTCCGCGTGGATCGGGGCTCTCACACAGGGTATTCTTCCCCAACCGCAAAAGGTGCCCAGCTTCCCAGTCACCTTCTTGTGGCTCTTTCGAGTTGTTGGGTCTCAGACTCAACAATCCTGGCCTGCATCTCCCAGTTACAGCTACCTGAAATGACAACTCCACAGCTGGCTGTCTGCAGAGCAGTTACTGGAATCGGCGGCAGGGGGCGCCCCCTTTGAGAGATGGAGGAGCTCACTCAGACTCCGTGATCAGCAGGTGTACCAGCAGGTGCATAGAAAACTTAGAGTCTGATTTTCCATGCAGTTACTCCTTTAGCTCAAGGCATTTTCTTGAACAGCCCCTCAGGCCACGTCCATACCTGTTACCTAGTCCTCACTCCTGCCCATGCCCAGCGGGGCTGGGCTGCTCTCACAGGACTTGAACCCTCTCACTCTGTTGTCTGACTTGTTCTGCTTCAGTTCTGTTTCCTATTCTAGTTCTGCCAAAGCTGTGCTGCTCAGGGCTTGTCTTCAGTGTTGATATTCAGCCCAAATGCACTGGTACAGACTGCTATGTGGTTAAAACATGGATGTGCCGTTCTAGTTGGTGAAGAGCCACTTCCTTAAGCCCCACCCCACAAAGGGCCCTCTGCCACCTCGGCCTCCCCAGCCCTGTCCACTTGTGCACTAGGAACTGTGGAATCTTCTCGCTCCGTGGAAGGGAACGGAAGTCTGTGCTTCCCTCCTACCCTCAGCAATGCAAGGCTTCACCGCCCGTCTTACAGGGAGTCAGGTTTAACAGTGGTCAGTGTCAAGTGGACAATGCTCCATGCTTGGTGGGTCTGGCGGCAGCCAAGTGTGGAGGACGGACGGAGAGCGTTAACCTTGTGAGACGATCAGGAAGCAGCCCTCACCTGGCAGGACGGTCAGTGGGCATGGGGCTGGCCACTGCCATTGGTCCACTCTCCCTAGGCAGGCTGAAGCTTCATGCACAGTCAGTCATGCTGGGCAACAAGGACAATGGAGATGACCTTGTTCTCCCACTGGGCTCCATCACTGACAAGCCGGACACCTGCTACACAGAGGCTCAGCGGCCTCCCCTGCTGACACTGCAGAGCTGTGTCTGTGATGTGTCCTCACTCGATTCCCTTGGCTTCGGTCTTCGCTGGGTCTGGAGTAACCTCATCACTTATTCTTCCAAAACTTTCACCTGTGACAGAAGCTGGATGCCCTGGAAATCACAAAGTCCTGTTCTTTCAGACAATCGGCTCTGCTATTTTGAGACCCTATAGCCGAGACTTTACTCCCTTGTCCTTTCTGAGTGCTTCTGCTGTGACAGCCCCTTTACTGAGGGCAGTGAGGATGCGAGGCCCAGCTTTCTGAGCTGAAGGTCAAGGCCAAGGGATGGGAGAAGTGCGCAGTATGTGACCTTGCTGGGAGGTGTGGGCCACAGCACATCCCCTTGTGTTTCTCCATTGGTGTCTTGCCTCCTTCCTCCTGGAGTCCCGGGGACCCCTAACCCCAAGTACTCCAAGTTCGGAGAGCATCCGAAGACACTCCCCGCAGCACAAGGCTCCCGTTACCCTGAGCAGCTTCACCCTGCAGTTCTTCCTCTCCCAAACCCAGATGCCCCTTTCTCTTGCCACCACCACCACCTCCAGCCAGCCACGGCCAGGCTGCAAGAGCCTGCTCTCCCCAGGATTCTTCCATGGTGCCATTTTATATTCATTTTTAACATATGTCATTTACTTACACACTTGAAAGATAGATAATTTCCTATCTTCTGATTCGCTCACCAAATACCTGCAACAGCCAAGGCTGAGCCAAGCCAAACCCCTGGCCCGGAACTCCACCCAAGTCTCTTGACAGGGACCCAACACCTGCTGCCTCCCAGGGAGCACATTTGCAGGCAGCTGGAATGGAGAGCTGAGTCAGGTTGAACCCAGGCACTGAGATTTGGGATACGCTCGCCCTAAGCAGTGCCTGCACCACCAGCCCTCTCTTCCTGGCTTTCACTCAGTGAACCCAAAACTTGCGTTCTTGGCCACCCCAGGCCTCCAGCACCCACATGCCCCTGCTTTCTCCCAACTGCCAACTGGTCTGCATTTCTCTCTTCTTCCCAGCCTGGGGCCCATCCTATTGGCCAGTGGCCCTGCCCATCAGAACTCCACAGCGGAAGCATCCGGGTCCCCTGCCCTGCTCCCAGCATCCTCCTCTTCCCCACTGGGCCGTGGGCATGGCCCCGCCTCTCCTGTCCCGGCTATCGCTATCTCCCAACCCTCTCAACTCCTCCGCGTCTTGACCACGTCCTGGACGTCTGTGCTCTCAGGAGGGGACGCTGCCGCACGCTTCACGGCAAACGTAGATGACCCCTTGTTCTGAAAAGCTCATCATCTTGGTCACGTCCTGCTCTGCCAGCGGGGGAAGCAGTACCTCCCCCGCTGTCCAAAGCAAGGACAGGTGCCTGTCCCCGGGTGTCTTTCTCCTCCTCGCTTGCAAGCTTCTTGTCCCTCTTTGCTCACGTCTTCGTCTCTGCTCCTCTGGAGAGCATCAAAGGCCTCCCTGCACATCTGCACCTCCCTCACTTACCTCCATCGCCGGCCAGGGAAACACCCTTTTTGTTCTTTGTGCATTCCCTTTCCTGACAGCCTCTAGGTTAAAGGACGTCTTTTCCAAAGTGTCTACAGATGTGTCTTGGGCAAGAGGTTTTTCTTTTCCTTTAATTTGTATAAAGGGTCGGGCTTTCAAAGTGCTCTTGTTCACACACCTGTCTCTCAGAGGAGACTCTGGGCACGAAAAGCAGAGCTTCTCAATGGTTTATGTTCTCGAGGGAGCTCTCGATGGACCTATCAGCCAGGAAAAGACCCATTGTTGGAGGAGCTTGGGCGGCACTGTCTGCCTTGACCTCTCCCCCTGAGGTCGCACATGAGCAGTTAAACCACTTCTGCAGCTGCTCTTAGAAGTCTTTTCTGGAGAGGAGCCACTGCGTTCATCCGTGACCTCACCTGGCACAGTGGAGTGTGAGGAGCAGGTTTGGAATTCAAGGCCAATTCTGATAGGAGGAAAACACAGCCTAGATCTCTCCCTAACACCACACACAAAGATGAAGCCTAGACAGATGAAAGAAATGCAACTTTGGGCTGTGTCATGGCCTAACAGGCTAAGCCACTGCCTGCGATGCCAGTTCCAGTCCCGGCTGCTCCACTTCTGATTCAGTTTCCTGCTAATGTGCCTGGGAAAGCAGTGGAGTATGGCCCAAGGATGTGGGCCCATGCCACCCACATGGGAGACCCGGATGAAGCTCCTGGCTCCTGGCTTTGGACTTGACAAGCTCCAGTTGTTGTAGTCATTTGGGGAGCAAACCAGTGAATGGAAGGTCTTTCTCTCCCTTTGTCTCTTACTATCTCTCTCTGTGACTCTGCCTTTCAATTAAATAAATAGATCTTTAAAAAAAAAAAGAAATGCAAATTTATTTTGTAAAGATTTATAAGTTCAAAAGGCAGAGTGTCAGAAAGGGGGAGAGACAGAGAGAGAGACAAAGAAGGATCTTCCATTTACTGGTTCACTCATTAAATGTCTGTGGTAACCAGATTTGGGCCAAGCAAAACCCAGGAGCCCAGAACTGCATCCAGGTCTCCCACACGGGTGGCAGGGACCCAAGTACTTGGGTCATCTCCTACTGCCCTCGCAGGGGCATTAGCAAGGAGCTGGATTGGTAGTGCAGCAGCCGGGACTCAAGCTGACAGTCCGACAAGCTGACAGCTTATCCCACTGTGCCACTCAGACTGGAGATGCAAGTTTCACAGGTGGTAGCTGAACCCACTGGATCACAATGCCAGTCCGCAGACATGCAGCTTTAGAACTGGCATGAGGTCTCCATTGCCGAGTGACAAATTACCCCCCAACTTAATAGCTCTAAAACATGTCGTCTTTAGCTCCAAGAGTCAGATTATTAATCAGTTATCCATTGCTCTAATAGAATACCCGAGGCAGACCCTAAGGGAAGGAGGTTTGCATTGGCTCAAGGTTTTAGTGGTGAAAGTCTGGAGGCCTCATGGGTGATGGTGTTCCTGCAGGCAAGTCCTGGAGCAGCACAGAAAGTCACAAGGCAGGAGTGGGTCTGTATCTGTCGATCTTTCTCCCTCTTCTTAAAAGGCACCAGCTCTCATGGGGGCACCACCCTAACGACCCAATCCAACCTACTCACTTCCCAAACGTTCCACCTCTTGACACCATAATGAGGCTGGGATGAACTTGGGGCTGTGGGGCTTAGACCCCTGCATGGGATTGGAGTTGGGGAGCAAATCCTATTCAAAGCAACACAGTCAGCATCCTCTGTGCCTTAGCTGGGCCATTCACTCTCCAACAGGTTGCCATCATGGATGGGAGATTGGACGGGGCTGCAGCTTCAGTCAGCTCAGCTGGGCAAGTTGGTGTGATCAATAGCAAACTCCTAGTCTCCACGGGATGTTGGTGAGAGGCCTCCCTCAGCTCCGTGCCATGTGGACCTAGCCAACGTGGTAGCCTGCTTTGCCAAAGCTCGTAGGGTCCGCTATTCACATTCAAGCCCTCAACGTCTGTGATCTAATCACAGAGTAGCAACTCAGCATCTCTACCAGGCTCCACTGGTGAGAAGCAAGCTCCTCGGACCAGCTCTGTGGTATAGCAGGTAACATCCCCCACCAGAGATGCCAGATCCCATATGGGCGCTGGTTCTTGTTCCAGCTGCTCCACTTCCAATCCAGCTCCCTGCTAATGTGCCTGGGAAAGCAGCAGAAGATGGCCCCAGTCCTTGGGCTCCTGCACCCATGTGAGAGACTTGGAAGAAACACCTGGCTCCTGGCTTCAGCCTGGCCCAGCACTGTTGCAGCCATCTGAGGAGTGATCTAGCAGAAGGAAAACTCTCTCTCTCCCTCTCCCTCTCTCTCTGTAACTCTTTCAAATAAATAAATAAATAAATCTTTTAAAAAACAAAAGTGGAAACAAGCCAGAGTAGGTTCAGCCTACTTTTGGGATGTGGGGATTTCACAACCAGGTGAAAACTAACAGTCGGAGATCGTTGGGAAGCAGCTTGGGAGACTGCCTAGCACAGAACTGACCAACTGTAGGAAAACAGTGAGAGTTCCTAGTCAACTGAACACACGAGGGATAGCAGGAGGAGAGAATTGTAATACAAGGAATCCCTCCAAATCAATAAAAAACAGGACAGAAACCTCCAATGGAGAAAGATGTACAAGGTCTATAAATAGACAATTTACAGAAGAGATTTAAAGGGATAATTAATAAACACATAGGAAATGTTCACATTTATGAATAATTAGAATATACCATGAAATGAGATAATATTTCATACATTTCAGAGGGACAAGATCAGAGAACTGGATAAGGTCACATATTGGGAGGAACATCGGACTCTCATCCCAGCTGGTAGGCACGTAGGAGGGAACATCTGGCCACCCCAGGGGTATCTGCACCTACTCAGATTTAATTCGTGCACAGCTATGACCCAGCAATTTTACTGCTGTGCATCTATCCCCATGAATCCTTGCCCCCATCTCAAAGGGTGCTCTTTACAGCATCAGCTCAAATGCAGAGTCAGAGGCTGCCTGGGTGCCCTCCCCTGGGAGAATGGATGGGCATTAGTGACCTTGTAGTAGGACCGGAAGCAGCAGCAAATTGTGCGTTTCTAGTGCAGGTGTGGACATGTGAAAATCACAGTGCTTCATAACATGAGGGAGGTGCAGGATCCTGCAAATAACATCATTTATGGGAAACGTGCATGCAAACCAAACGAATACGCACATCCAACAAACTCCAAGTTGTCTTATCATAGCAGAACAGTGTCGGGGCGATGAAGGGCAACAACCATACAAAACAAGAAAGGGCCATCTACAGACCTGTGACATTAACATCCTCAGAACAGAAGAGTGTGAAAAACTCATCCCTGGATCAGACACTGGGACACAGCAGGTTCACCTGCACTGGGGCAGCTGGCATCGTGGCACAGTGGGTCAAGCTGCTGCCTGTACAGCTGGCATGCCATGTGAGCACCGGTTGGTTTGAGTCCTGGCTCCACTTCTGATCCAACTCCCTGCTAATGTGCCTGGGAAAGCCATGGAGGATGCTCCAAGTGCTTGGGCCCCCTGCCACTCATGAGGAAGACCGGGATGGAGTTCCAGGCTCCTGGCTTCAGCCTGGCCCTGCCTCAGCTCTTGCAGCCATCTGGGGAGGGAGCCAGCAGTTGGAAGATCTCTGTGTGTGTCTGTGTGTGTGTGTCTGTCTCTCTGTCTCTTTCTCTCTCTCTGTAACTCTGCCTTTCAAATAAATTCAATTTTTTAAAGAGCTGCTGCTTGGGACACTCACATTTCATATCCGACTTCCAGTTCAAGTCCCAGCTACTCCACTTCCAATCCAACTTCCTGCTAAGCATCCTGGGAGGCAGCAGATGATGGCTCAAATGCTTGGGTTCCTGCCACCCACATGAGAGACCCAGATAGAACTCCTGGCTCTTGGCTTTCGACTGACCCAACTCCACCTGTTGCAGCCATTTGAGGAGCAAAGCAGCAGATGCAAGATCTCTCTGTCTCCCAATCTTTCACCATCACTCTGCCTTTCAAATAAGTAAACACATCTTAAAAATAAAAATGAAGCTCTCTGTTCCCGTGGGGGGAAACTCAAACAAGGCATAGCAAGCACACCTGCCAGGCTTCAGTCCATCTAGTGAGGACTCCATGCTACCGCAGGCGGGCCGATAGGCTACACTGGCTGTTGTGCCCGTTTGCTGGCTTCTCAGTACTTTGTCTCTACATCAGAGCTACTTATAAGTTAGAATGTGTGCTCCTTGGCACACGCTTTGGAAAATGCAGTTTGTGATAAATCAACCCACTGACTGCATCCGTTCGTTGCCCGGGAGCTATGTGTATGTTTATGCTTCTCTGAGTGTGCGTATATGTGCATTAGTAAATGGTGAGGATCTTTCTTGGATAGAAGTGATTCTGTAGCTTTGTGAGTTTTTCAGAACTACTCAAAGGGTTAATTTGACTAGACACAAACTCACATATGGCTTACAATTGTCTTCTTTATTTCTTTTGATTTATTTGAAAGACAGACAAAAGAGAGGTCTCCCATCCACCGCAACAGCCAGGATTGGGCCAGGCTGAAGCCAGGAGCCCAAAACTCAATCCAGCTCTCTCTTATGGGAGGTATTACCTGCTGCCTCCCAGGCTGTGCCTGCATGGAAGCCAGAACTGGGAGTGGAGCAGAGACATGAACCCAGCCACTATGATGATCTGGAATGCAGGGGTTTTAACCACGGCTCCAAATGCCCACCCTGACAATTTTCTGCAGAAACAAATATTTCTCTTATTTCTAATCTTTTCCCAGGTTTTCAAATAGTACCTGCCAGGGGCCCAGACTGGACAGATTATCACTAAAGTTTAGCAGAACTCATAGAAGGGAGATGCGTGCTCTGAGGTATGGGGAACACACAAACACACACACACACACTCACACGCCCTGTCCAGCTTCACGAAGAGATTCTGGCTTCAAATATTACCAGCACCTGGCAGGATGAGGCTATTTTATGTAAATGGGTTCATTATTATTAATTTCTGCCGCTGCTGAACGATTTATGAGCTGCTTTTTGAACGTAGAAAAGTGCTTCATGAATCAGAAGGAAAAATGTTCCCCAAAACCGGCATCGATAAATAACGACTTTTATACATGGATCCCACCCATGGCGTCTTTTATCTTCGGGAAGGATGGAAAGGAAATTACGGAATCACTTCTGGGGTGGGGGTCGGGGAAAACCAAGAGAGCCAGGGTCGGGGAATCAGAGAGGTGGTGCCTGAGACGGCCTCCACGGGCAGCACAGAGCGTGTTCCTGGCTGTCCTGGTCTTCCGGGGCCTCTCCCCTCCGCCCGGGGGCCAGCTCCTCCTCTCTCCCTTCTCTCATTTTCACGTAAACGTGTGCAATATTAAAACAACTTCTGACTCTACTGACTGCAAATGAGCTTTAGTAGCTGTTCAAGTTGCCAATCGCGCTTGGAATCACTTCCCCAACACGGACAATGGCTGAAAAGTCATTCAAAATTGAGTGGCAGGCATAAACGCCAATCAGGCCTTTTGTCCAAAAAGCTGCTTCTAGAGTGGTAGACCTGCGAGGCAGAGACAGGAACATAGGGATCACTCTAGACTCCAAGGGCAGCAATAACGGGGGCACACTGGTTCTGCTTTTCCACGTTCCGCCAAAAAGAGAGAAACTTAAATTTTGCTGCACTACTGCCTCAGACAAGTGTCTGAGACAGCAAGGCTTTCCCAGCATTCCATGCGGTCCCGGAGCCCTGAGCCCTTGCCAAACGGCCACCTCTCTCCCTGGACACAGGTATCCAGGGGAGATTTCCCTTCTACTGCCTCCAGATGGGACCACAGCTAGCAAATCCTGCCAGGGAGCTGGGAGTCCAGGGAAGCCATAAATCCGGCGACAGATCATCTGGAGCAGCCTAAAGCTACAGGGGAATTACCACAGTGGGGTCCACATGAATGCATCTACACCCAATAGAGGAGAATGGTGGGGGGGGGGGGCAACAGACAGAAAAATAACGGTGGAAGAAGGAGGCTACTCTTACCTGCCAGCTCACTCAATCAGTTTTTGTCCAGACCTAAACATACAACGGGAGCCATGAATTTGCAGTCGCTGCCGGCTCTCATTCCCACATGTCTCTCCTTGGGTGGCCATCTCGTGGTGCGTGATTTTAGTGCCTTAAAATATTCATTTTAATACAGCTACGCAATCCACCGTTCAGCTGCAGGAACAGTGATCTTTTCCCACACTGGAAGACAGATTGGAAGACTAGTTGTCGGAGTCCCGACAGCTCACGTGGCCATTCGCTGAGGCATGCCTTACGGGATGAGCAGGTTTTCATCCCTAGATAAGACGTGGCCTCCCAACCATAGTTAGATGTTTTCTCTGCTTAACTAATTCTCACCTCTTAATCCTTCTGTGACGAATGCAGAAAATTACTTTCAAGGCAAATAAATGGACGAATAACTTTATTTTGTTTGGTTTTCCAATGAGCTATACTAGGTACCATTTCTGAGCAGAAAATGCCTGCCAATGAGAAAAAGGATCCAGGAATTTCAGAGCTTGGAGAAGAGTGCCAACAGAGGCTATGATGGTCATGAACATGACACGCTCAAGAGACTTCCAGATCCAACCTGGGAGCTTCGAGAAGCAATCAGAGCCCAGCAAGTGGGACCTGAGGCCCCTGCTAGGGAGTTGGAATTTCATTCTAAAGGCCACGGGATAATTTGTTAGATGAGTAACTAGGGGAGTTAATTTCAATTACTATATTACCATAGACCTTCATTGAGGAGAACACACTTTTAAAAATGCGAAGAAACATATTTTTTTAACATATTGGCAAATCCAGCCCTCCAGGAGGAAAGAGTGGATTGGTTGTCATGAGCACCTGAGTAAATCACCCATCGCCTTTCAATGTCTCCTCTGGCCGGGTGGCTCTGGCATGAGCCAAATCTCTCTGCTGCTCAGGACACCAAAGGTTGTCCAACTTTGAAGAAGTAGGGGTTGAAAGAAAAGGCATTTGGGAATTAAATATGAGCTTCAATCAGATGAACTTTTATACAGATTGACTGCAGTGAAAAATTAGAGCTTTGTGTAATCCAGTAGAGTAAAATCAAATGCCCTAAATAAATAAATGGTTGTCTTTTTTTATTAGCTTTCCATCACCCCCGGACCCATTTGTATCTTGCATTGTGTCACCTCTCTTTCCATTTGCAAAGTTGCCTCTGAAAATAGTTTTGTTTATTTGAGCTCAGCAATCAGGCTTAAATGTACCAATATATATTGTTCTAAAGTGTGTATTTTTTCTGTCTACCAAAGACATAGTGACTGCTCCTTTTATGGGAAACCAGTTATTAATCCAGTAAGTCTGCATGAATCAATATCTTTGTGAAATGACACCATGTTCAAGTTATTTTATGTTATGTTGATGGTTAGCTAATTTTGGAATGGAGACATTTCTTCTAGAAACAGACATAGTATAATTTAGTGGTGAAAACGTCAATCACCATGGGTTGTACATCTTTGTCCGGGCAAAAGAGGGCAGATTTATTGAAGGCAATGCAGCTATATATTCCTTGCCACACTCTGACCCAAAACATCTATTTTGCTTATAATTTTGTTTGGCAAAATGACATCAACTGCAATTGCTAACAGGAAGACAATGCCAGAAGCCATTGTTCTGGGATTTCTGAGGCACCAGTCTTGCTGCAGGGTGCTGTGGTCCCAACTTTAACAGGCACCACCATGATGGCACTTTTCTCTGTTTACAGAGACAAATCTGCAAAATACTAAGCAAGGGCCGGCACTGTGGCGTAGCGGGTAAAGCCTGCACCGCCGGCATCCCATAGGGTGCCAGTTCAAGTCCCAGATACTCCACTTCCAGTCCAGCTCTCTGCTATGGCCTGGGAAAGCAGTAGAAGATGGCCCCAAGTCCTTGGGCCCCTGCACCCACGTGGAAGACCTGGAAGAAGCTCCTGGCTCCTGGCTTCGGATAGGCCCAGCTCCCGCTGTTGCAGCCAATTGGAGAGTGAACCAGCAGATGGAAGACCTCTCTCTCTCTCTCTGCCTCTCCTTCTCTTTCTGTGTAACTCTTTCTAATAAATAAATAAATCTTTTTAAAAAAAGATACTAAGCAAGTTTGTAAAACATATCCATCCCCCCCCCCCACCAAATGCATCTCAGTATAACTACTTTTTCTTCATACCAAATGGGAAGGAGATGGGCAGGAATCCTTCACCTACCCCAAAGATATCTTATGCCCAAGGCAATTCTAGTTGCCCTGTCCCTCTCTTCATGTCTGTGTTTTAGGCCAAACCAAAGGTATGGGAAAGAGGAAATAAGAATCCAATGGGCCCCAGAAGGGGAGGAATAAGAAGACAGGAAAATGTGGAAGCTCAGTCAATGTAATATATGCTCACAAAGAAAATTCACAGGACAGGCAGAGGGAGAGACAGAGAGGGGGGAGACAGAGAGAGAGAGGTCTTCCATCCACTGGTTCACTCCCCAAACGGCTACAACACCCGGAGCCACGCTGATCCGAAGCCAGGAGCCAGGAGCTTCCTCCAGAGGACACCTGCTTAGCAGCCACTTTAGTCCCTGAGTGGCTCAAGCGTTTTAACTGAATTCCAAGTGAAAGAGTCATCCAGGAACACTTCCATTTCCGAATCAAACAAGAACGCCCTCACTCAGCGTGCTAAGGAGCTTTTCCGAATCCACATCAAAATGAACAGTGGGACAACAGTAAAGGCACCTGTGGCAACTTACTCCACTGACAGCCCCGTGGGTCACGCCTCCCACGGGTCCAGCCTTCCACACTGGGGCTGGGCTTGCCCACTTCCCTTGCCTTGGCTAACAGCTCACCAGCAAGCATGGTACCAGCTCCGATCTGAACAACACCGTTATTTAAGAAAAATGAAGAACGAGTAACATGCAAGCCCCATTTCTTATAAAAGGTTAAAATACTTCCTAGCTGTTATTTATCCTTGTGCAGTCCCATGAATCAATCACTCCGACACCTGTTTTGCCCGTGAGGAAGACGAAACGCAAAGGGACAAAGTAAGCGCCTGTCCAAATCCATGCAACCGGCCAGAGCAATGGGTGAGGTGCAGACATGGTGGGAGGGGTTTGAGTCCAGCCAATGTGCTGGCTCAGAGGGAGGAGTCGCCTTTGAACCCTCCGTAAGCTGCAGTTACAGACAGCTCTCCTGATGCCAACACCAGACAGGTGCAAGAACCTCATCGCACTTAGGCCAAGGGAGCCCGGGAGTGTTTCCATTGCTTTCTGGACTCTGGTCCTCTCTGGGGCCTTATCCTTAGACTCAGAGGAGTGCATCAGAGCTCTGCTGACACGAGGCAAGTGGAAGCACAGGCCTGAGGATCAGCGTGCTCTCGCCTGAGAACCCTGAAGACTCTTAGGACACCGCAATTTCTAGTTGGGGAGAAAGAAAGAAGCCTTCCCTCTTTTTGCCCAGCAAAGCATATTTGAAATGAGGTTTGGACACTTGTTGGTCTCGCCCAGTGCAGACATCTCCCAGAGGGTGTGGCCTCACACAGGCTCAGCATTCAGGCCCTCCTGCTTCACCTGATCCTCCCTGTACCCCCATCCATATCATTGGGTGCTTGTACACTTTGAGGACTCCAGAAATCAGGGAGGAAGAAACACCAGTGGGGAAGTCCCCTCCTGCGACTCCCCGAATACAAGGTGTTTGAGTCAAGGGCAAGGTCAGGGTTTTAACTTGCTCTCCACAGAACAGCATCCACCTGTGGGCATACAGCAGTTCCTACTGTCTGGAGAAGGAACTGAGTCTGGAGACCATGGTACGACCTGCTTTGTCCCTACATGCAGGCAAAGATAAGCCAGCCACATGCTCTGGTACAGGGGATGGAGGGCGGGGTGGCCAGCAGAGGGGCCTGTGTGCCGCTTTCTGACTCAGAGGGTGGGACAAGGCAAGGACACAGCCATGCAGTTCGTAACCCTGGCTACCAACATCTTTCTTACTAGCAAAGTTTTACATGGATTCTATAGGCAAGCTCCATGCGCAAAGAGATATTAAAAACAAATGTCACCGTCTGGGGGCAAGACTTCGTGGTGACATTCAGCGGAGTGGTACAAGCTTGGATGGGCTTGCATCAGTTTCTCTTCTCTCTGTCTCCTTCTGTGGCACAGGACACCTGAATCCGAACTTCTCCAGGGCCCATACCAAATACTCGGCTCAGGACAAAATGAGAAATGCAGTCAAAATGGAGTCACCTGCATGACTCCACTGTTCAACAGCTTGCTCTCTGCCTGAATGGCGGGGAGTCTTGACCCGTTCCGTGTGTGCCACTCATTCTCTGGAGAGGGCGACCACCGCCACTGTGTGGGGATCGGGGAGGTTGCCCCCAAACCAGTCCCTCCAGAGCCTGCCTTCTTTCACTTCCCATTGACGCATTCAAAGATATCAATCGGGCTAAGATAGCTTGGGCCATAAGCGCCCGTCCTTGACCCCTGGCAGCTGGAATCTCTGCTCTGAGCTCAGCAGTTTTCGGTTCCAGTCCTGACTGTTTCCTTGGCTCGTCAAAGACGCCCTGAAAACCTCGATGCCATGGAACCAGGATTGCTCAGGTCAGGCTCCCTGGCCCCAGGAAAAGGCGCATTGGAAGGTCAGGCAGAGAGAGGAAACTTGCAGGTGCCCATTCTTGACAGTGCTGGGATCATCTTCCTCCTTTCCTATCTTTGGGTTCCTTTAAGGAAATGTTCTCTATCCCAGGCAGGAAAACCATCTCCCCGCAGATAGGAAACCTATCGCCGAGCACTGCGACGAGAATTAACCTTGATTACCGCAGTAATTTACTAATCAAAACTGGAGACCTGCTAATCAAGCTGGAATTGCCAGCTGCTTGATTTTTATAGTAACATAACCAAAATTGAACATTTGGTAAACAAGGGCTGTGGGTGCGATGGAGACACTGGGGAAAGGTGAAGGAGGAACAGGACCCTCCAGGCCGGAAGGAGGCTGATGTCGACTTCCTCCAGTGATCTGTCAGCAGGTGCAGCAGTAACAGAAACGTCTCAACGAGACAGCACGCCTCCCTGATACATGCATGTGCATGGTGAACGTGGAGGCACCATCAGACTCTGCCCACCGTGGCTCATCTCAGCCCGGATTCTTCTAGAAACCAGCCCTTGGCCAAGGATGATGGAGTAGTTAAGCCCAGAAAACATCCACAGGGGAGCAGAGACGGGGAAGGGAAGGCAGCCAGTGCAGGATGAGTTCATGAGCAACTGGGAAGCGGATCCACTGGCTCCAGGCAGAGTGGGCCACGGAGCGGTCCCAGCCAAGGGCCCAGGAAGCTGTCACTGAGTGAAGCGTGCATCGTTGAGTGGCAGCTCCCAGCACTTCTGGGCTGTCTGTCCTGCAGGGCAGGCAGGTGTCTGGCCAGAGGAGCTTGTAGTAGGAACCAGTCTGCATATGAGCTCTGTGAGTGCTGGAGGGATTTGGATGGGACACTGCACCTGCTACACTGCACAGCTCTTCCTGGAACGTTGCTCACCTAGAAGACCTCATTCCCACCCCACCCCCACCAGAATGCACCTTCATGGAGAAGACACCCCATTCCCTCGTGCCTCTGGGTTTCAATGCACGCTGCCTGCTCTGGAGAGGGTGGAGTCAGCTCGGAGGCTGTCCTCTGAGCTAAATGGCCAGCAGTGGTCCTGAGTACCTTTTATCTCTGCCCCTGGCACCTGCCATTCTGTGCAACCTCTGCTAAATAAACCTGTGTTCTTGATACATCACCAAGCACTGGGTATCTTGTAGCAATGAAATACCAAGGGGCAGAGAACAGGAGAAACAAGCATTGCACATGGAACCACCTCTGGCCCTCGTTCCCCCAGAATGTCCAGTCAGCAGTGGGAAAGGAGTCAGAGAAGGTTTCTATCCAGTGGAAATAATACAAACCATGCAAGGCCGGCCTTACGGCGCAGCAGGTGAAGCCGCTGCTTGCAATGCCACCACCCTATTGTCAAGTGCGGAGTCAGGACCTGGCTGCTCTGCTTCTGATCCAGGACTGACAAGGTGCCTGAGAATGCAGCGGAAGATGGCCTGAGTGCTCGGGCCCTTGCTACCTCCATGGGAGACTCCTGAGTGGAGTCTCAGGCTCCCAGCTTCACCCCCGTCCCAGCCATTGCAGCCATTTGGGGAATAAACCAGTGGATGGAAGACCTCTTTCTCTCTCCATCTCTCCCTTTGATTTCAAATAAATTGTTCTTAAAAAAAAAAGTGTGCATGAGAGTCAGAGAGTGGAGACTTTCCAAGAACACAAAGGTGGCCTGGCAGAGAGACTGGAGAGAGAGAGAGAGAGAGCTGAGAGAGTGAGAGAGACCCTCCAGCAACCAGAGAGGACCATATCCCCCGGGGAATGCAGCCATGGAGGCAGGGGGGTGGGGGGAAGGACCAGACAGATCTGAGCCTGCTCCACAGAGCAGCAGCCAAGGGGTTTGCAGCAGCGCCCTCTACCTTGGAGCCCAGTAAGATCCAGAAGCTGGGAAAAACGCCTCTGATCAGGTACAGGTCACCCATGCTTGGTGCGTGGAAGCAGTGATATGGAGAGAGTGAGCCTTCAGTGCCAGGGACAGGAGAGCAAGGGGTCCAGGACAGAACCTCTGCTGCTGCCCACAGTCCCCTCCAGAGCACCGGAGCTTCCAGGAGTCTTCCCAGGAGCCTTGGGAAGGCTGAGCAGTGCAGGGACCAGCATTCTGTTCCCCATCTAGGCACCGGGCAGCTGTCCAGCCGACATGTCGGTCTCTGTAAACACAGCTTCCAGAAGCATCTACAGGAAAGCCGAAGACTGTCCTTCCCAAGTAAACAGATTCACAAGGGCTCAACGATGAACGTGGCCTGTAAACAGGCTGGGGAAGGGAGCCCAGAGGCTGCTGTGAGACACGGGGAGCCATCCCAGCTGGACAGCTGACTTCACCCACCACCTGCCTGGATTGCGACCAGGGGTAAGGGCTCTACTTAGACTAACTCTGAGCTCCTCTAAGAATGCATAAACATCTTCTGATTGCAAAACAGTAAGACCCGAGGTCCTCCCTGACCCTGCTCACCCCCATACCATATTATGTGCTACCATAGTCACCTGCAATGTTGCCTTTTTGAATTGAGGTAGGAGATGTATTGGTGGGGGTGGAGGAAGGTTGCCCTTTCTGTTCTTGGTCTCTACACAAACGTGATGTGGGCGTTTCCCTGCCAGCCGGTAGCCTACAGCAATTCACCAGCCACCCATTTCCCCGTTGGCTGGCAGCTTGGTCAGCTTCTAGCTTCTGCTAGCTCCCGCCGGGCTGCACTAAGTGTCCTTCCACGTGATGCCTGAAACACAGCTTCTCTAGAGCTTGCTCTCAGAGGCGGAAACGCTAGCAGGATGGATGATCTGCACTTTCCAGTCGCGCTAGATACTGCCAATTTGCTCTCGTAAGGATTTGTAAGACGTGTGTACGCCCACCGAGCTCCTACACCCTCGCAGCCCTTTGTGTTGGCAGATTCACAAGTTTTGACAACCTGGCACGCACGATGCGGTTATATTTCACCTGTCGTAGGGAACTGACAAGACTGAGTAGCTTTTGCTTGCTGGCCATTGGGTTTCTTCCAAGAAGTCTTAGCCTTTGCCCACCCCCTCCACTGGGATTTTGTCTTCTTACTTGTTTGTGGTTATTAACATCGTTATACACACGCACACATTCTGGAAACTCACCCTCTGGGTTGTATTTCATGCAGCAAGTCGGGGAGGTCTTTTCTCTTCCTCTGTCTTCTTAGGAGAATGTGAGAACTGTTGAGCGAGATGACTTTATCTGGTATATTCTGGAAACTTCTTTCTCGTCTCACTTCTACAAAGTGGAAAACCCCAACCAAACCTTGACACCTGCTGCTTACAGAGCTAAGCTGCTCTTGAATTCTGCTTTCCTGAAGTTCCACAATGAATAAAATTCAGGAATGTTCGTGATTCCACAGGACCGCAGCTGCAGACTGTCCCATGCCCACACCTCCTCTCTGGCATGCGTGGCAAACACAACTGCTTAATCAGGGAATTCCCTCACCATAAGCCTGGAATCGACCTCAGAATCCTTCGTAACAATTGTGGCCACCACGGTTCCATGGCGGCTGGTGTGCAAGTAAATCTATATACTGTCAGGGCCACAGCTTCAGCAAGCACATTTTAATCATCCTAGTTTCAAAGCCTCTCTACGTTACCATGATTATCTCATCAGGGCTTGCATTAAAAAGGAAAACTGAGCTAATTGATTTGACCCCGTTATTTGGGAAAATGGGGATAATCGCAAGTGAACATTCATTGAGTGGTTACTATGTGCCAGACTGTGGGTAAGATGCGTCCCATGTCTTTCCTCCAGGAATCTTACAGCAGCTGTCAAGTGGGGTCGTGTCATCGGAGGGAACCAAGGCAACATGGTCCCTCCACTCTCTGGCTCGACCCCTTCCTCTCCTGAGACGCCAGCAACAAGGTGTCCACCTGGTCCCCGGACTGCACAGCCTGTTGACCTCCTGGTACATTTAGAAACTTCCTGGCGCACGGGGAGTGTTCTTGTCTTCACTCTCTGGAATGGAGACCTCTGCTTACTGGGAGAAAGGAGAGAATGAGGTTTTGCTAGGGCTGTGCTGACAGCCTGCGGCTGAGAGTGCCCTGGGCAGCTCACCTCTTTGCCAGGCTGCCGTTCCCATTGCTGGGCGGCCTGAATGACAGCGGATGTGTGCGGATCCTGGGAATTTGCTGCCACTCAAGGAGCGGGGGCAGGGGTGGGGGAGGGGGAGGGTCCCCTCTCCTGGAAACACCTGGGAAGTCACCGCCTCTCCCAGCAGGAACGCAGAAGCCCAGCCCCTTACCCCTCAGAGTGGGACTAGACATTCCACAGCTGCCCACAGGGCTGTGATGGCTGCTTTCCCGGTACCAGCTAGGCTGGAGAAGTGATAACGCATCACAAGGGGTGTGTCCAGCAGCACGTGCCCAGAGGACACTGGCACGTGAGCCCGAGCGCGCTGAGTGGGCAAGGTCCCCCCTCCACGGATGGTGAGCACCGCCCCATAAGTGGGGGGCCCTGGCAGAACTAAGACAGGAGACCTGAGCCTCTCTCTCTCTCTCTCTCTCTCTCTCTCTCTCTCTCTCTCTCCTGGAGCTGGGAAGGACTCTTCTGCTCCTTCCCTTGCACATTAGAACTGCAGGCTGTCAGGACTCAACCCAGCAGCCTGCCCACATCCTCTGGGCCCAGGGTCTCCAGCCTGCACGCCTCTCGGCCTCCCTCTGACACCCTGGCCTGCATCTCCACCTGCGCACGCTGTTGGTTCTGTCTCTGTAGAGCAGACCCCCAGGCTCGCACAGACTCCGACTTGCCTGGTGTCCTCTCCTGCTCTCCCTGCCTCCCTTCTCCTGATGGTGCTGCTCCCATCCATCACTGGCCTGCAAGTCTCCATCTCAGGTCTGCAGCCAGGGAGCTGGACCGGAGGCCTGGCCTGAGCTCTCCTCCTCGGACACTGGTGTCGGGACACCTGTCCACACCTCCTGCCAGCCCCATAGGTAGGACCTCGGGAGATCTGGTGCGGAGGTGAGAACAGGTGCCTCCTGTTCAAAGGGAAGAGTCGCCCAAGGGAGTGCTTGTCTTTCAGAGCGTCCCAGAGTGAACTCGCTGTGTCTGTGCTGCTTTCTCTCCAATCAGAAAGAAGCCCCTGGGAATGCCAGGGGACCACAGACTCTGGGGGAGCAGCTTGGACCGCATGTGTGTCGCTCCGGCATTGGCTGCCCGCAAGGAGTCTTGTTGCTGCTGTTTTCCGTCTGGAGACTTCCGTGTGGGTTGGGAAGCCTTGATTGAGTAGAAACTTGAGCTAAATGATCATTTGGAATGATCTCCCTCCAGGGGGTTCTGTCGTCAAAACCTCAGGCTGTAAATGCCTAAGGCGACCCAGACCGCCTGGTGTTCCCTGAATCCAGCTGTCCTCTGGCTGGTGGCTCAGCTACCTAGACTCTCAGCCCTCTGGCCTCCTGGGAGCCTTATGCTCAGTCCTGATCCTCCCTGGTGACCTCAGGCTCCATCTTCTTAGCACGCTGCGACATCATCGTTGATTGAGTAAATAAATAAATATATAGCACACCACCACCACCATTTACCTACGCACAGCTGACTTCTCCGGGTGCCTCTCCTTTGTGCCTCCGCTGAAAAGTATCAGTCTCTCCCTTTCAAAACCACTGGGTTTTGAACCCATGGTTAGTTATAAATTTCTTAGGCAGCCACCCCAGTTCTCTCCTGTTACCTTTGCAGCTGTAGACATAACCTTAATGCAAAGAGAGAGGGTTTTTTTGGTTCCTTTATCCTCAGAATCCTACTATAAAGTAGGAGGCACCAAAAGGCATCAGACGCATTCTGGACATGGAAACACCAGCGCCCGGGAGAGTAGCATGGAATTTCCACCTGGGAAGCATCCTGGGCCCCCTGATGTCCTGGTTGAACGTCCCCATCCTAAGCTGCTCTGAGCTTCCTGCTGAGCCTCCCTCGCCCCTCCCTCACATCCTGGGTCAGAAATCAAAGCCTGCCCCAACAGGACGAATGAGAGCCACCCATCCCAGGATGGCCTAAAGCCACTGGGGACTTTCTGGCCAGATGCCGCCTGGACGCAGCTGGGTTTAACTTGCCCTGCAGTCTCCCAGGGAGACAGAAGCACCTGCAGGGTGACTCCAGGACAGGGCCTGCTACCCCCCGCAGGGGGACAGACGCCTCTCTTGGAATTTCATATCTGGAGGTCACAGTCGAGCCAGAAGAGGCTTCACAGGAGAGAAATTCTCTGGAACCAAGCTTCTTCTTTTCTTCTCTGCACCTGCATTTGGGATGGCAGCTCTGTTTGGGGTGGGGGAGGGAGGTCCTGAGCACTCAAGCTAGACCTCAAGACAGGAGAGCAGAGGAGGGGAGAATAAATGGAAGACTTCACACTGCAGCCGGGTGGTTTCCAGGTTCATGTCAATTTATTCTACAATCAAGAGCAATCCGCCTCACTTTGCCAAATCAGGTGCTGGTTCTCTCCCCATTCCCTCAAGAAACAGGAGCCGGTAACAAACACCATTACGACGTCACAAATCAATTTTATTGAAAACGTATTAGGTTTCAGCGAAACGGAAGGAGCCGACACCAAAGGGGAGGAAGCCAGGGGAGAGAAGACAGCGCACCAAGATTTACTTCTGAGTGCTACAAAATATTGAACTAAAAATAACATTAAAGATGAAATTCGTAATGAATCTCAAGCTGCTTAATTCCCCCAAGGCCAGGTCTGCCGAAGGCTTTGCGGCAATCCTCTGTTCTTGCCTGTCTTTATTTAAATATTTTATACAGTTGTCTGCGTTCATGGGCAGCGTGAGCTGTCATTTAGAGTTCAGTCCACTTGGAAATGGATCCCGGGCTACGTCAAGCTGCGGGCGGGCGGTGCGGGTCTGAGCGGCGAGGTAGGTGGAATGGGAGGTAGATGAAGACGGATTCTTAATGTACTTCTTGTGTACTGATACCTGGCTGTCGTGTTTTCTGCCTTAAACCTGATTTGTAATTCTATGGGTTCTGGGACATTATGATAAGATGGGATGCGCGCAAGCCTTCCATTTAGCCAGGGACATTGATGGGCGTTTGAGTGAAGGTGAGTGGTCCACACAGCGAGGTGGGATTTGGACCCCGCGGCTGAAAGCCGAGTGGGGGAGCCTGCTTCCTCTGGCAGCTGGAATATTGCATGCTTTCCTGCACATTCGATTTGGCCAAAGTGAACTTTTGGAAGAATAAAACATTTCCAGGATCAATTCATTGTTCCCTTGTGTTGGGCTGAACTTCTCCATGTCAGGTCATGATTGACTTGAGTTTGGGTAGAAGAAGGCATTTAGTGCACACGGCGAGGCGAGGGGGCGTGTTGAGGGTCCACGTGGAAGCCAGGTGCACAGGCCAAGGAGGAAGCAGGGGCAGGCGAGTCATAGCAGAGCCTTTGTGTGTGCATTTGGTGGGTAGTGCCCGATCCTGGGACGGTCCCCCAGCTGGAGGGGTCGAGGTGCCTCGCAGGTGCAAGCTCTAGGCACACAATGGGAGCCCCCAGTGCCAGGGTGAGCAAGTGCAGGGGGGTGGGGGTGGTCAGGTTTCTCCGCCGCCCCTTTTCTTCCTGGATTGACAACTGGGTATTAGCGGAACCCACACTCAGCTCCCCCTGGCAGGGCACACCTCTGCAGCCCAGCCTGAGAGGGGTGGTGTCTTTTCTCCCAGTGCCCAACCGAGCACAGGGGCTCGGGTCCTTCCCTGGCCCTGTCCTCTACTCGCCTCCTGCACACCCTGGAGAAAGCTCTCATGCCCAGCCAACACCTTCACCTCCCACCAGCGCTTGAGGTCCTGGGGCTTTTGCACAGTGCTCACCAGGATCTGCAGGGTCCCTTCCCAGGAGAGGAGCTGCAGGTCCTGGAGTGACCTTGGCAGGAGGAGAGACACGCAGGTATCGGGGGGAAATCAAGGACCCCACACTGGCTGTACCTCTCAGATAAATATAATCAGGTCTGTTTTTCCAATGTGTGCAGGGAAAATGCAGTGCTGGACACCTCTCTCCACTCCACTGCTCTGTTTCCACTGTCTCTTCTCTGTGCTATGTCCTGCGGTCGGGCTGGGCTGGCTCCAGACCTCACGTAGGCACTTGCTGCTGTTTGTCAGTGGGAAGTCATCCAACCTCTCTGTGCAGATGGTTGAATGTTGGCGTCCAAAATGATGTGCCCACTTGCTAACTCTCAGAAGGTGTGAATGTGCCCTCGTTTGCAAAAAAGGATCATTAAAGACAGAACTAGGTGAAGGATCTCCAGATGAAATTATCCTGGGTGATCCAGAGGGGCCTGAAATCCCAAGACAATTGTACTTCTAACAGACAGAAAAGAAAGAAGACCATGTGACAATGATGCTGAGTTTGTGCTGATACAGCCACAAGCCAAGGAACACTTAGAACCACAGGAAAAGGCCAGGAAACATTCTGCCCTAAAAACCTTAGGAGGGAGCGAGCTCTGGCAGATGCTGTGACCATAGGCTTCTGGACTCTGGGGCTGAGACGGGACAAATCTCTGCTTTCAGCCATGCAGCCAGCCCTGGGACATCCACGCACCCTCCAAAGGGAACTCTGGGAGATGTGGTTCTGCTCAGATGGGGAGGAAGCTCACACAATGTCATGGAACCCGTAGAATTCTAAGTCCCGTCTCAGGCAGAAAACACGCCAGCCAAGTATCAGCACACAAGGAGTACATTAAGGATCCGTCTTCATCTACCTCCCATTCCACCTGCCCCACTGCCCAGAGCCGTGCCGCTCACGCTCAGCTTGGGGCAGCCTGAGATCCGTTTCCAAGTGGACTGACCTCTAAATGACAGCTCTGTCCATGGATATAGACAACTGTGCAGCAACCTGAGTTAGCACAGGGCTGACCCTCTCCCGTCTCACTGAGACCCCTCTTGCCTGCCCGGCACGTTTTCCCCCCAAAGCCCAAGATTCCAGGCTGATGTTCTGCGCCTCCTGCTACAGGGAGGCTGGCTCCACCATAGCAGCCCACAGAGAGAGCTTTCCCTCATGTTGGGAGCCACTCTGACCTCTAACGCAGCGGGATTCAGCCCCAGCCTCCCAGGCCTCCGGCGTTGCAGGAGCAGCTGACCCTTGCATCCAGAATCCTCGGGACACTGCCAAGCCCACACATGGGGCCGAGCTGCCTTCATGGCTGGAGCTTCCTCGGCTACAAGCCAACAGCCCACTGACTCGGTGTTGAGTGACACAGCAAACGCTGCTGTAGGGAAGAAGCAGAGAGCTTGGGAGAAGCCAGGGCAGCGAGGGCAGCCCTGCCTCTGGACCTGTTCCCTGGGGCTGGGCACCCAGCGGGGCATCTGGTTGCCATCTCTCTGTCCTGTGCTTCTCTCTGGAGACCAGTTCTCTCCACTTCCTTCAAACAGAAGAGAGAAACCCATGGCCTCCACGGTCCTTGTCTAGCTCATGGATGAGAAGAAGCTGGCTCCCAAGGCATTCCTGTCCCAACGCCAAATCCCCCACCTGGAGAAGGAGACAGCATGGCTGGGCTCAGATGTCCACCCTGGTTCCATTCTCCGAGGGCTGCGATGAGCAGTTCACACGGTGCAGCCTGGGCTATGGTGTTAGTCCTAGCGGCTGGGATCAGTTTCTGGGCCTGGGGACAGCGAGGGGAGAATGGGCACAGAAAATCTCGTTCTTCCCCCCAGCAAAGCTTCAACCAGCACCCATCGTATCATCTAACTCTGGTTCTCAATCCTGATAAATCTTCCTAGAAGAATCGAGCCCATTCAGGCCCCAGGGCTCTTGACTCCTCTGTGGTGACTTGACAGGCTTTCTGATGATAAGGAGGAATGTGTGTTTGGGGAAGAAGTGGAGGGGCCTGTATTGAATCTTCAGCTCCCCCCACCACCACCATGCATTTATAAAACCCTCCCCAAGCACCTGTGTCCCCAGTAGAATTTGCCTCATCCATTGTCGTTGTCTTACTGGTGGAGCATTGTGAGCCATCTAAGCATATGGACTCTCAAGACCCTGAGGGACAAGAAGAGACCAAGGCCCAAAAGGTCGAGGGAGACTACAGGACAGCCTTCTCTCCCCCTTCACCGTGCAGTGGGATCTTCCCAAATGGAAGTCCTAGCTCAGAGCTCAGCCAAGAATGCAGTTCCTTTTGGTGGAGAACCCTGGGGCAGAGCGTCCACAGTCCAAGGCTTATGTCCCCAGGGTGACCACTTACTCTCTCCTGGCCTCAATATCCTCATCTGTAAAATGGACATCATTTTACAGATGGGCAGTCATGAACATCGTGTTAGCTGCTTCGAGAATGGGACTGATTCAATGCTTCAGCTCGAATCGGGGCTGTAGCACCAGGGCCTTCAGTTTGCTCGTTAGAGGCAGAGATACCACTGGTGGGTGCGGGGAGGTGGGAAGCCCCTGGGAGCCACAACAGGGATACTTCTGCCAACAGGCCCCAGTGTCCTTCACACATCCCAGGGAGGAGAGGCGGGGAACTGGGAGGAGCTGGAGGCCGGGCTGCCTGCTGCTTGCCTCCGCAGCTCCGGGCGGTTAGCTCCCAGTGGGAACACGCCTGCCCTGCCCTTTCTTTGTCCCCTTAATCTGCTTTGTGTTTCCTCGCTGACCCCAGAAATGCGTTTGACTTGTGACCCTCTGTCTGTTCACAGAGCACAGGCGTTTGGGGACTGATTAGGCCTTCGCAACGGAGGAACTACAACGGGAGGAGGTGGGGCTGGGTCGGGCTCTGTCACTCCGGGAGTCCACAAAGCCACAGGCTGATCTGTGACCCTGAGCTCGTCCTGCCCAAAGAGGACACGTGTCCAGGGGATGCCGGCCAGAATGTGGCAGCGAGAGGGACAAGAGACTGCAATGTCTGAACTGCCGCCTCTACTTGCTACCAAGGTCGGCAGGAGAGAGGCCCACCACACCTCCCTCTCTGGAGCCTGTATGTGTCACCCTGTAAGAAGGGGCCCTTAGGGAAGTGCTTGACATAAGGGTCTCGAGCTGGTGGCGGGGCGGAGGGGGGGGGACCCACATGTCATTGCAAGTGAACTTGTACGAGGGAGATTGGACATCAACACAAGGAAAGAAAAGGCCTTAGGGAGACAGAGCCAAGAATGGTTTGGAAGTGGTGGCCTTGAGGCCCCAAATGATCCGGCCACAGGCCCAGGAAAGCCAGCAGCCAGCAGGCCCTGGAAGAGGCAAGGAAGCGACACTCCCTGCAACCTCTGGAATCAAGGAACCCGGGTCAAGGATGCCGACGTTGGACCTCAGGCTTCCAGAACTGCCCGAGAGCAAATGTCTGTCATCTTGAAGCCACTGAGTGTGTGGCACTTTGGGGGGGGGGGGGCAGCCCAGGACACCAGCACGCCATGTGTGTGTGTGGGTGGGTGGGGCAGCTGTTAGCTCACAAGAGGTTGCATCAGAACCCCTGCTTCAGACACCAGCTACGGGGGGCTTCTCCCTAGGCTCCCGGGGGCAGAGTCACACTCACGGTTCTCCTGCTCCCCAAGTCTCTTCCAAGAGTCGTTCTCCCCCAGGAGAGCCAGGGCCGGGTGCTGGGCTTCCCAGTATGGATGAGATGCAGCCCAGGAGAATCGATGTAAGGGACTGTTGTTGAATGGACAGCATAAGCGAGTGGCTACTGCATGGTGACTTGGGACAGGACTGGAGCAGTGGCTGCCACACAGAGGGCAGGTGTCCTGCAGCACCATCTCCCGCTTCTCCCCCTCATGCATTTGCCAGGCCTTTGCTGGGCTGTGCCTCCCATTAAGCGGTCCAGCCCCCTGGGATGGGCACCTCCTTCCCTGCAGTAGAGAGCGTCACTGGGTTCCTCAGACAGCAGGTGCTAAGCAAGCTCTGCTGTGTGATTGGCTGGTGGCTCATCCCAGTGAAGAATGGATATCTGCCCAGCAAGGGTCTGCCATCTACCCATTGACCCAGGGAGGACAGAACAAGGTGCCAGCTCTAAAATGTAGAGTCTGGGAGACTCAAACTCCGGGTTCTGTGACTCTGGGGAGGGCCCAGTGCTGTGATTTCAGTGTGGTTTGTCCGTTCAAATTCACGCAAGAGCTAAATCCCTAAAAGGGCATATTAATAGTAACAAGAAGGTGGAAATCTGGGGTTGGCACTGTGGTGTAGTGGGTAAAGCCGCTGCCTGCAGTGCTGGCATCCCATATGGGCATCAGTTCGAACCCCGGTTGCTCCACTTCTGATCCAGCTCCCTACTAATGCCCCTGGGGAAGCACTGGAAGTGTTTGGGCCCCTACAGCCTTGTGGGAGACCCGGATGAAACTCCTGTCCATTGGGACCATTTGGAGAGTGAACCACCTGATGGAAGATCTCTCCCTCTCTCTCTCTCTCCTTCAATCCCCCCCCATCTTTCCTTCTTTGTGCAATTCTGATTTTCAAATAAATAAATAGATCTTTTTAAAGATTTTTTAAAAAAATAAAAAAGAAGGTAGAAATTTAACCCAACTATGAAGTTTCATTGTGGGGCCTTTGGGGAGTGATCAGGATAAGGTTCTTAGGGTAGATCCCCATAGCTGAATCCTGTTCGGTTTGTAAGAAGAGGAATAGATCACACACGAGTGGACCCATATACCCTTGGGTCCCCCACTCTCGGTCACAGGACACTCTGTACACCTTGGGACTCAACCAACAAGCAAGTCGCCAGCTTTGTGGGTCCAGCTGCGGCCCCTAGACCTTGCATCAATAGAACTAGGAAGCAAAACAGAGCGCTTTTCGGTACAAAGCAGCCCGCTACTGGTCTTTAACTACAGCCATGAGAAACTTGATGAGGGTGCCCTGGAAGCTGCATCCTTAATCAGCTCTGGACAAGGGTTGGGTTCCATGGCACCTAGCGAGAGACTGGCAGGACACCTGAAATACAGCTAAGAAGGATGCTCAGCTTTCTCTGGACCGGCCGCTGGGGTTGAGCATCGGCTCTCTGTCGAAGCACAGGCATGATTGAAAACTGCAGGTGTGATGAACAGCACAGAATGGAGGGGCTTTGTTTGGAGAGGAGCCCGGCTAGACATCAGTTAAGATCCATCTGTACACGTGGATGCTCTGCAGCCCGATGGCTCAGGGGGAAGTAGGAAAATGCAGGGCGGAGAAAATTGCAACACGACACAGAAGGGATCCCAGGATGAAATCCGGACAAGATTTGGTGTAGGCATACCCAAGGGTTGGCGATTATTTCTGAACATTGCAGATTTTCAGTTTTTGCCTTTGTTTAATGGGGGAAAAAAAGCTGCCACTAGTCTAAGAGCCTGACTCTAAGTGAGGACATACTGTGTTCTGAGCTGTGCGGTTCTGTCTCTGAGATGGGCCATGTGTTTCCTAGGCAGCCTTGCACCTGCTCCACCTCCCTGTCTCCTCCCTGCAGGTTTCCTGCTTGGGAACCCTACACAGAGAGTGAACTGTCCCATGGCATCTTCTTCCAGGAGTGTAACAGCAGCCTTGACTGTCCCTACACATGAGACAGCCCCAACGTAGGGTTAACTGCAGGAGCTCATGGAGTAAATGACAGAAAGAATGATGAAGAAGGGAACACGTAGCACTGGGTCATCTCCTGCTGCCTTCCCATGCAATGGCCAGGACTCAGCCAGGCTGAAGCCAGGGGCCCAGAGTCCCTTCCAGGTCTCCCACATGGGTGCAGGGGCCCAAGCGCTTGGGCCATCTTCCGCTGCTTTCCCAGGCACTTTAGCAGCAAGCTGGATGGGAAGTGGAAGAGCTGGGACTCAAACCGGCACCCATATGGGATGCCCGAATCACAGACAGCAGCTTTACCCACGACACCACAAGGCTGACCCCTGTCTCCTAGTTTTCATTGCATTCGAGACAAGTCATCACTGCTTCACCTCTTTGGTGATGATATAAAAATTCCTTACCAAAAAAAAAAAAAAATGTGTGTGGGTACAAAAAATGAGGCCAAGTGAACAAACACATTGGGTAAACAGAGGGAGACTTCAAAACGCTCTTAGAGAATGGAATTAAAAGAAAGGTTTATGCGGGTGCAAAAAAATTTTGAAATCTGTGCATCAAGAGGTCTTCCAAAAGTTCGCAGAAATGCTTGCTATGAAAAACTACATATGCAAGGATTTCAAAAAATTGTACACCAGAATAAACTGCTCTTGGAATCCCATTTTCCGTGAACTTTTCATAGCACAGCCCTGTCTTTTCCTGCTGAGATCCCCAACCTGCACCCACGGAAAACACCCTCCATGGCTCCTGCATGCAGCGGACGCCTAGGGCCTTGACGGCTGCCTTAGCAGATTCATATTTCTATCAAAAGCCATAGATGGGGGGGGGGTGCTGCAGAAGCCAGCAAGTGTTTCTTCCTGCCTGTTTACATTAAAAACACTCATTACAATTCAAATTACTTTCAAATTATGCTCATCTGGATTTCTGTGCTTTATAAAGACTCCCAGGCCTCTCTCTTTCTGGGGTTATAAGTTAAAACATTTTTATTATGATCGAAACGGCTTTAAAGACTCCACAGGCATTTGCTAAACTGTGGATAAGACAGCTTTGTGCTGACAAGTCTTCCGTCTTAGCCTGCCCCCTCAAGGAAGGGAAACTGAGGACAAGGGGGTCTGCGAGGCGACCCGAGTGCATGAAGGCACGACCAGAGGTGCAGGAATTCGAGGCTGGCTGGCTGTTCCCATGGTGCCTTAGCTGCCAGAGCTGCATGCTGTGACTGGGGGTGGGTGGGGGGGGTGGGGGAGCTCTGCCCCTCACTGGCCGCGTGGAGGGGCTGATTAGCACCACCGACCTTATCCTCACCTTCTTCCCCACGACAGCACTTTAGCTCAGACCCAGGGAACTCCAACAGAGAGTTTTCAGCCAGGAAAAGGGAAGCCTTCTGACAGTCAATGGCCACTGTATCTTCAAGCGCTGGCTGGGCGAGCTGCGTGCCCGGCACACGCAGCTCAGTTTGGGTGAGCTGAACCATGCTGGCCGACAAAGCGGCCTCAAGTTCAGGTGCAGCTGGTTCCAGGCGTTCAGATGACGTCATCAGGAAGCTGTCTCTGTCTCTCTCCTCCCTCCTCTCTGATTGCCCAGTAGCTTCATTCTCCAGAGGGCAGCAAAGAGAGCTCCCAGGCTAACATCAGACCAGCCAAGCCCCTGAGCCAGAGAGGGATTCTTTCCCAATGGGTCCAATTAAGGTCTCGAGGTTCTCCAAGAAAATCATCAGAGACTGGCAAAACTCTATATTCAAGACCATTCACATATATCTGTTGCCTCTCCCAAAGGCATTGGGACAAGCTGAGTATCCAGTAATGGAAGACTGGCTGGTAAAAAAAATAGCACAGCCAAATGGTAGAGCAGTGTAACACCTGCATCTCGAACAAAGTAATGACATAAAAATATCCCTGACACATTATTAGGCTGGATACGGAAGTAAATCAATTATGAGGTCACAATTTTGTTAGCAATTTTTTTACTTTAAAATAAAAATATAACCTAATATAAAATACAGGATGCAAATTCATCATATTTTCTCCTAGAATTATTGTGCTATTATTCTTCGGGGTTTTTTATTTAAACATTTATCTATTTATTCTAAAAGTCAGAGTGACGGGGGAGAGAGGGAGGGACACAGAGAGATCTTCCATACATTGGTTCACTCCCCAGATGGCCACAATGGCCAGGGCTGGGCCAGGCTGAAGCCAGGAGAGTCTTCTGGGTCTCCCACGTCGGTGGGAAGAGCCCAAGCACCCTGGCGTCTACTGCTGCCTTTCGTAGGCCTCCAGCTGGGAGCTGGATGGGAAGAGGAGCAGCCGGGACTCAAACCAGTGCCCATAGGTGATGCAGGTGTCTCAAACAGCAGCTTTATCCACGATCTCACAATGCTGAGCCCTATTTAAAAGCATTTTTAAGCTTCTTACTATAAATGTATATTACTTTGTTAACTTAGGATTAGGTAAACAACTTTGGGTTAAAAACCTGGACAGATGTGCAGCAGCCAATAAGGTGGCATTCAGTCTGCCGCAAAGAAACTGCTTGTTTGCTGATCTACGGCTGGGTTAATGCTGGTGTCACACCTGAGGGCACTGCACAAAGTTCTTGGACAAAATGGAATGAGCATTTGGGGCAGCATCGTGGTGCAGGGGGTTCAACAGCCTCTTGAGTTGCCTGAATCCCACATAGGAGCTCCAGGTCACGTCCTGGCCACTCTGCTTCTGGTCTGGCTTCTTGCTAACGCACATCCTGGCAGGCAGCAGACCGTAGCCCAAATTCCTGGGTCCCTGCAACCCACATAGGAAACTGTGGAGTTCCAGGCTCCTGGATTCGGACGATGGCAGGCACTTGAAGAGTGAACTGGTAAGTGGTTGCATGCGCTCTCTCTCTCTCTCTCTCTCTCTCTCTCTCTCTCTTTTTCTCTCTCTGTCTCCCTCTTTGTCACCCTGCCTTTTTAATACATGAAAATAAATAAATATGCATTTTTAAAGGAATCGTGTATTTGGGTGCAAAAATGGTGAAATCCATGTGTATTTTCTCATAACATTTGTTTTCCATAAGCTCCTTATATCCATGGATTTCAATTGTTTTGTACCCAAATACATTTACCTTTTAATTTCACTTTCCCTGAATTTTCTGAAGTCCCTTGTAGGGTGGGGGCAGGACTCTGCATGTTTCTTTAGTGAGACAGGCAGGAGTGCAGCGCCTGCAGGCAGTGCTGTGTGCCCAAGGACCTGCGGGGAGCTCGGGCCCACCAGGCCCTGCGGGGCTCCACGCTGGCTTCTCTCTGTCTGTGTCCACTCCCTATGTTCCTTGAGTTGCATTCCCAGAGTCCTCTTGCATCGGAGTTACAAGCCAGGTTTTAGGGCCCTTCCTGCTTCTTTGCGAAGAATGGCCTGAGAAGTTTTTCACATAAATATAAATATTTCCCTCTCGTTGACCCAAAAGATTGAATTACTTATTGGACTGTTCTCCCGTCTTACAGGAATACGGATGATAAATCTGCTAAACAGTGTTGCTGAGGGTGACTGTGGGAGTACATACTGTAGAGGATGCAGGATCATGAGTTATATAAACTTAATTAGCCTGGAAATCCTCCTCCACACTGCCACTTTTAGGGTCCACCTTCCAGGTGCCATGTTTCCTTCGTGGATGAATCAATACACGTACCACCATTCTCAAGATTAAAATGCGTTAATGTGGGTGTGCGGATTTTTAAATAGCTTTTCTCCCACATGCACGCACACAAATCAACCTATGAAACCTATGGATTGGAGTACTCACCTTGTAGGGGAGGTGAAAGCCGCTCTGAGCGCCCTGAGCAAACTTCTCAGGCCTCCTCCCCACGTTCCCCCTGCCCCTTCTCCAGGGAGACCTGACTTTCCTCCACCTGTCCCTTCCGTTACTGCTGGCCCAGAGGCCTGGTCAGTTTGCACCACGTAACTCAATCAGATGAATTGTCATGGATCAAATAGCAGCAAATCTTTCCAGGTGTCAGTCTCCTGTTTTGCGATTGTCCCTCTGTTACATGTCTAAGTAAACATTTGTTCTGCTTATCATTTCTGAGCAAAGACATGAATCACTTGCCCGGGAGAAACCGCAGAGGCAGCTGGTGTCTATTAGGAGCTGACATTTGGGGCCTGCTGGACAGGACTGCAGAACTGAGTCAGCGTGGGGGCTTCATGCTGGATAAGGAAGCCAGGGCCCTCGGTGTGACCATGACCAGGAGGCAGTGAGACCCTGGAAGAGCTCTTTCCCTCCTCTGGCTTGCCAGGGGCCGGAAATCCCACCCTCACTGGCTCTCCGTTGTCCCAGCAGGACGTGGTGAAAGAGCCTATCTTTGGCCTGAGGATGGCCACACACAAACAGGCATCTTGCTGGGGGCAGGCGTTGGTCCCAGTGGACGCCAGCATCCTATCCTGAGTGCCGGGCTCTGCGGTCTTGGGTCTGCTTCCAATGCCAGCTTCCTGCTAGTGTGCACCCTGGGGGGCAGCAGATGATGCCTCAAGTGCTTGGGTTTCTGCCACCCAGGAGGGAGACTGGGGGTGCGTTCTAGGCTCCTGGCTCCAGCATGGCCTGGCTGTGGCAAGCATTTCAGGTGTGAACTGGCATATGGAAGATCTGTCTCTCTCTCTCTCACCACCAAGTTTTAAATAAGATGAAAATAAATAAATGTTTTTAGAGAAAAGCATCGTGCAGATTGTCAGATTCCTGACTTCTAAAAAAGCAGGATGAGAGGCAACCTTAAACTGATGGACTTTCAAGATCTGGGGACTTGTTTGCTTTTGCCTCAACTTGCATAGAAAATGTATTTTCCAGTGGGTTGTTTGGGCTGGGCGTTCCTTTATGTTTCATATTATTCTATCCCAAAAACTCTACCCGGAAGAGTGGTATAATCAAAAACAGAGCTACAGAGACGCAAGTCCGGGGTTGGAGAAGCCTCAGGCCTCAGGGTCATCCCAGCTGGGCCTTGATGGGTGGGCAAGGTTAATCTGGGGGGCAGAGGCTAGTACCTAGGAGGAGGAGACAATTCCCATGATGGTGGGTAAGTGATGATGCTTGGGGGAGAATTCTATCACACAGGTTTGCAACTGAGGGGACTGTCCAAGCCCAAGTCTGTCTTGGGGCTCTGGGTCTAAACTGGGGTCCCCACCTCTCCTGGGAGGAGCAGTGCCAGCAGCCTGGCGCAGCCTGGTGCCTGAGAGGGCCCTGCACAGCGCAGGTGATCAGCAAGCGCCTTGTAGTGGGGACAGGGAAAAGTGTGAAACTCGCATCCCTCGTCACGATGAAAGCTTCTTGCTCTCTACTTCTACGGGAATGAAAAGATAAAGCTATACATGGGGAGAAAAGGGGCAGGCGCTGTGGCATAGCCCATAAAGCCACTGCCTGCCACGCCAGCATTCCATAGGGGCACCGGTTGGAGTCCTGGCTGCTTCCCTTCCAATCCAGCTCCTTGCTAATGTGCCTGGGAAAACAGTGGGAGATGGCCCAGGTGCTTGGGCCCCTGCACCCATGTGGGAGACTCAGAGGAAGCTCCTGGCTCCTGGCTTCATCCTGGCCCAGTCCTGGTCATTGAGGCCATTTGGGGAGTTAACCAGTGGAATCTCTCTGTCTCTCTCTCTCTTCTCTATCTCTCCCTTTCTCTCTCTCTTTAACCCTGCCTTACAAATAAATAAATAAATCTAACAACAACAACAAAAAGATCAGGAGGAAATATTTGCAAATCAGCAAATAATTTGCATCTCCAATGCACAAAGAATTCTCAAAACTTAACAGTAAGAAAAAATTAAGACAAATAAATTTTATTTATTTTTTATTTGACAGGTAGTTTTATAGACAGAGAGAGAGAGACAGAGAGAAAGGTCTTCCTTCTGTTGGTTCACCCCCCAAATGGCTGCTACGGCCAGCGCTGCGCCAATCCGAAGCCAGGAGCCAGGTGCTTCCTCCTGGTCTCCCATGGGGTGCAGGAGCCCAAGCACTTGGGCCATCCTCCACTGCCTCCCGGGCCACAGCAGAGAGCTGGACTGGAAGAGGAGCAACCGGGACTAGAACCCGGTGCCCATATGGGATGCTGGTGCCGCAGGCGGAAGATTAACCAAGTGAGCCATGGTGCCAGCCCAAAACAAGTGAATTTTAAAACTGGCACAGACTTGAAGAAACACTCCCCAAAAGGATATAAGAGGGGGTAATGAGCACATGAAAAAACTTTTCCACATAATTAGTCATTTGGGATATGCAACTTGAAGCCATGATACCACCAGGCACCTATTAAAATGACTAACAATAAAAAACTGCTGCTGATATCAAGTGTCGGCAAGGATGTCTAACGAGAAGACTCTCAGACAACATTGGTGGGAATGAAAAATGGTCCCATCACTCTGTAACAGGGTTTGAGAGTTTTCTATAAAGTTAAACACACACTTCCCACATGACCCAGAAATCCCATTCCTGGGTGTTTTCCCAGGTGAAATAAAAATCTATGTCAACGCACAAACGTGTTCACAAATGTTTGTAGCAACATCATTCATAATGGTCAAAACCGGGACCTACACCAGCGTCGTTCCAGGGGAGAATGGGTAAACACACACTGGTGCTCAGAGACGAAGAGAAACAAATTGCGGTGTGGATGGGTCTCCAGGGCATCAGGCCTAGCAAAAGAAGCCCATCTCAGAAGGCCACAGGCGATACGATTGCATTTCTCTGACACTCTCGAAGAGACCCATTGCAGTGATGGAAAGCTCATCGGGGTTCCCAGGAGCTGGGGCAGAGGCGAGAATTTAGAAATTAGAGAGGAGTGGGGGATGGAGCTGTTCTGTATCCTGACTGGGATTGTGCTTACACAAATCTACGCAGGTGTTCAATTTAATGCAACTTGTCCAACACCAAAAAAATTAAAAATAAAAATAATAATAAAGAAGGTGGCCTCTGACCTAGCTCTGCTTCTCGAATCTGATGGAGGAGGGAACAGGGACCAACTCTGCAGCAGATTTTCCCCAGCCCCACTGCTTTGGGTTGAAACTCCAGCTAGCTCTAAGTTGTCTTCTTCCAAAAGCATGGGGGAGGAAGTCACAGACTCCTGGGTGCAGCCCTGGGGGCCTCCCAGCTCTGGGCACAGACACGCTGAAGCCCGGCCTCACCCCCACCTCCTGTAGTATCTTGGATTTCTGAGTTACTTTGGGGTTCTGCCTGGCAGTGGGTTTTTGGCCTGCTGCAGACACACAGTAGAGCCAGGTCCCTGGCCTCACTCCCAACTGTTTTCTACCCTTTGCAGTAGAGTGGCTGCCTACTCATTTTGTTAAAAAAAAAAAAAAAAAGGCCCAGAATTTGTATTCCTGTTTGACATTCTTCTTACAGGATTGATTTGCTGGAGTTTGGGATGGGGGCTAGAGTGGGGGAGGCTGATTATCCAGGAGAGAGGTGGCAGCAATTTCTGGGTCTTGCCAGCTGGACTCTGTGGTCAGACAGCAGCTGGTGGTCACGCAACAAGAGGAGAGATTAACCTCGAGAGCTCCAGGAGGCAGGGGATCCAATGGCTGAAAGAGGAGAAAAAATCACCAAGCTGGAGGTGAAAGCAGGCTCCCAGGAGGCCTGTGCGGGTGCCCACACGAGGAAGCAGGCTGGAAGCTCAGAGGCCACCCACGGAGAGCAAGGCCTCCAGCAGCCAAAAGAAACCCTACCTGGGGACCAGGGACGGGCTGATCCGTTCGACCTTGTGGAAAATCGGATTGAGAGGCTGCAGGCAGGTGTTGGAAAAACTTCCTCCCAAGTACAAAGAAAGCCAAGCAAATAGAAATGGGGCCATTATTGGCTTACAGAGAAACAAAACAGCCAAACAACACCAGGACCCTATTGGACTCAACAGTGAACCCAATTTACATAACAATGAATAGCAATTTGACAAAAAGGGGCCCTGGTAGAACAGAGGGAGGAGAGGGGACTGAGAGGGCTGAGGTCCCAGGACTGGCAAACACTGGAGTTGGAATCAGGGTCTCGCGATGTGTGCAGGGGACACCCGCAGCAGTACCATGCACTGGGTTGCCAGTGAGCAGGTGGGTGTGTCTTCGCAACAAGAGGAGCAGTGGTCTAGGTGTCTGTCATTCCCAGCAAGAGGAAGGCCACCAGAGGCACCTGCATGTCTCTGGGGTTCTGCCACTCTCTGGAGGCCCCGGGCACTGAGCAAGCCTTTGTAGCCCTGCCGGCTGCAAACAGGAAGTGAGCAGCCTGCTCTGCTTCGTACCTGAGCCTGCTGGGAACAGATTCACGTGGACATTGCCAGTTTCCACCAGGGGACAGGGACAGAGAGGGGATGTTGGGAGTTCTGCTGATAGCCAGAAGCCCCAGTCAGGATCTCAGCTCAGAGACAGGCCCACCTTCCTGCACTCACAGGCTCCTGGAGAAAGTGGGACCACCCTGCTGTCCCTAGTGGACCATCAGAGTCACAGAGAATGCATTGAGTCAAGCACAGACAGCAGGTGCAGAGCAGGGCCAGGGGAAGGGGCACTGGGGGACAAGAGGGAGGCCAACATCTATTTCCCATGCCCCGGGGGCTCAGGGGACCTCCAAGGTGACTGAAACCCAGGGAGAAGATGGAAGTTATTGAACCGCGTCCTCCTCCCATTCCCATGGCTGTCAAGGTACCTGGTGTGTGGAGACCATTTTCTCATCTCCCATTTCTAAGGAGAACTGATCTGGCTGGTCTCGTCCTTGTAGCCCTACGTGCGACCTTTGGACCGTGATACCTGTCCCCTGCCAGAAGTGCCTTCCTCTCGCTCGGACTCTGCTCCAGGTTGCCAGGAAGAGGCTTAGATGAGAAGGCCACACGCCCCGGGGCCTGAGCCTGTGACTCAGAAATGCAAGCTACAGTCCTACAATCCACCCCTTCCTTCCTCAAAGCCACACGCAACTGTCCCAGAATGCAGTGCCTGTGTCTTGTCTTCTTAACGTGACGATGAACTTCTGATGAACAGGGATTGTGCTAGTGAGAGTGAACGCAGTTGCTGTGTAACAAATAGACCCAATACACAATGGTTCCACGTAGTAGATGTTTATTTCTTTAACATGTGGTCTTTGGTGGGTGTGTGGGTATGTATGGTCATCCATGGATCCAGGCTACTCCTGTAGGGTGTCTCTATTTAACCTCGTTCCCTGTCACCTGCAGCCAGTTGCAAGAAGAAGAAAGAGCACTGGGGAGTGTTCCCAGGGGGAGCTGTTGACATTGAAGATAGGACACATCACTCGCTCAAATTCCATCGTAGTTGAGTGGACACAATGAACAGAAAGGGACAATCAGCCATGGCTTCTGCCTGTGTCCCCAAGAAGAGCATGACCTTTGCTCCCTCAGTTCTTCTGTAGCCCCAGTTCCCTTTCTGACCCCCAGAACCCAGCACAGAGAAGGCGCTTCAGAGGATGTCCCATGAGCCGCGGTGAGCGTTGGGTTGAGGTTGGCTGGTGCTTGGCCAGATGCACACAAATCTGCAGACAGAGGAGACTGCAGGGCTCCGGGATGAGCTCTGACCGCCTCCCATCTGGACCATCCAACCCCTGCAGGGGCTGTGGTCGCATCAGAAAACAGATCGAAGGCTGGTCTTTACAGCCACAGAAACCTCATCCTGGCCTCCGCCCACAGAGGTCGCATCTGTGCAGACATCCATCCCCTAGTGCCAGGCAGGTGGGCGTCAGGCACCCACCGAGATACCACTGCAGCAGGAAACTCAGACAAGCTGGTCCCGCGGTCCTGGAACAGCCCTGGGACGCACAGTGGACCATGGCCTTGAGAGAGCAGCAGAGACAAACACAAGACTCACACAGCTCTTCACAAGAACACTGAGGGCTGGAAATTGACTCGTCAATCTCCTTGGAGGGAACAAAATGAGACTGAAGATGATTGTGTATTGCAACCCCACACACACACCCCACACCAACACCAGGCACCCCCCTTTCTGGAGCCCCTGCTTCTGACTGGCGCTGTCTCTTCTCAGCAGATGACAAGCCCCTTGTCGTCTACCTGGAGAAGCGGTTCCCTCCGGGTGCAGGCACTCTGGCGCCAGGACATGGCTGCAGGCAGTGCTGTGCAGTGGAAAGCGCCCTGGAGCAGAAGCCAGGGATGGTCCCTAGCTGCTCACTGCCACGGCGCCACAGTGCCCATTCTCACCGCCCACACACGGCTCTCTGCAGTCCCTAGGGATGAATCCCCATGCAGTCCCCTCTGCCAGCTCCTGGGAACGTGAACTGGAGCGCTGTCTCTTCCCCTGTAGGAGAGCTCTGTTGGCTTCCCAAATCCTCATTTGTCCGTCTCCTCATCTAATTCACTTCCTTCAGAGAGACCCCTCTACCGATAACCACAGCTCCTTTCTGGCTCTTTTGATGACAGTGTCTTGCATGGGGAGAGCAGGTGTCTAAAAGGGAGGGCCTTTGTCTCGCTCGCTTCTGTGTTCCTGGTATTGATGGGAGACGTGCCGTGTCAACAAGCCTTGACTTCCCCCAACTCTCAGGAGGGGGCCAATGAATTACACATATGTTTCACTCCTGAGGGATCTGGGAGGATTAAGCAAAGGGGCGGGGTGGACATGAGGTCAGTGACATAAACCACAGAAGATGGGGTCCTTCTTAACACCCCCGCCTGATTTTGCAAGATATTTGCACATCATCGCAGTCCACCTTTCAGGTCAAACTCTGACATCCCCACTAGAACAATAGCTACAGCACTCTCCCTAGCTGAGAAATCGGGGAGTCTATTGAAAACAAATTAGGACAGTCCCAGACCCAGTGGAAAAGTCTCAGGGAGATCTCTTAATTGTATTTTTTTCCAGCGTACAGAAGAGCACACATCAAAAGGAGCAATAGTCTACCTAGTGTTTGGACTGTCTTGACCCTCTTCAACCTCTGCCAATTTTTATCTCATTTTTGTTTAACTTTATACATCAGAGTTTAATTTGAGTGCTGCTGGAGAAGACAGTGATGTATAGGTTACATCAAATGCAGCTGAAATTACCCTGTCCCCAGGGACTTCGGGTCCTGGTCCTGTTGCAGGGGGTAGAAGAGGAATGGTAGAGTTTGCCCCTTGGACCCGGCCTCCCTCCACGTGGCTGCCTTCATTGCTGCCTCTCATTTATCGAGGAGGGGAATGGGGTTTGAGGAGCTCACGAGATTGCGTCCACCCAGAGAGCAGGCTCCTGCACTGCCACAGGCTCAAACCATCAGCCTCTGTGGACAATATCATTTTCTCAGCCTGCCAAGGAGTTCTAGCAGCATTGATTTTTCCTCTTCTTTAAATTGTTATCTTCTCTGGGAAAAGGTGCCCAGTTGGCAGTGCCGTCTGGCCAAGAGATGACTGCCCTTGATTTTTTTCAATGTCTAGAGCGGTGCCTGCCATTCCACGGGGGACTCAGTGCAAATTGAAACATGAACACGAGAGGGAATGACTGAATGAGTGAACGAATGAGCTGTCCTCTGCTTCCTCATCCCTGGTGATGTTCCAGCTGGCGTGGAGGCGTCCTGGAGCAGAAACACAGAAATAGATGCACCGGGACACCGCCATGGGCACGGGGAGGTGCTGTCTGTCCTGGAAACTCTTCAATGCAGCTTACGGGTGCGTGGGACCAGAAGGAGCCAGAGAGGACCAGCAGAGATCCTGTGATCTTATCCAAGGCTTATCTATCACGTCCATATTCCCCAAGACAGCCTGGGTGGGACGTCAGGGACTGGATCACTTCTATGAAACAGCTGCCGGGACAAGCCACTCCAGCCACACACGTCCCCGGGCTTAGCCTTTTCAAACCACTTTGCCCTCGTCCTACACTCACACTCTTCATTTGCACCATGATTTCTGCCTCACTCACTGGATCCTTCAAACACTGACACTGTACTACGTTTCACAAGAAAGGTCTGTGTGTTCACCTAGAAGTCAGCTGGGGCAGGGGGTGCATGAAGACATCAAAAGGTGGCTAGTATTTCGTCCTGTGGCTGCTATTTTGTCCTGTGCCTGGCTGAGCTAGCATGACGTAACGTCCCCTCCCCCAGCTCATCCACGTTGCTGCAAACGATAAGGTTCCAACCTTTTTGTGACCTCAAAATACTCCATCGTGCTTATGTGCCATGTGCTCTTTAAAAAAATTATTTATTTGAAAGGCAGAGCTACAGAGAAGCAGAGGCAGAGAGAGAGAGACAGGTCTTCCTTCGCTGGTTGACTCCTCAAATGACTGCAATGGCCGGAGCTGAGTCAATCCGAAACCAGGAGATAGCAGCTTCTTCCGGGTCTCCCACGCGGGTGCAGGGGTCCAAGGACATGGACCATCTGCTTTCCCAGGCCATAGCAGAGAGCTGGATTGGAAGTGGAACAGCTGGGTCTCGAACCGGCGCCCATATGGGATGTTGGCACTGCAGGCAATGGCTTTACCTGCTACACCACAGCCAGCCCCTGCCACATATTCTTTATCCATGCATCCACTGATGGATATTCAGGCTGATTCCACATCCTGGCTCTTGTGGACAGTGCTGCAATAAACATGGGAGTGCCTGTGTCTCTTTGAAATGCTGATTTCATTTCCTTGGGGTATATAGCCAGAAGTGGGATGTGAGCTGGGGATGCAGTAGGCTTATTTTTTGAGGAACCTCCATACCATCTTTCATTATGGCTGTACTAATCCACACTCCCACCAGCAACGCATAAGACTTCACATGTCCTCATCATAGAGGAACAACAAATGTTTGAAGTGATGGGTATGGCCAACACTCTGAGCTGATCATCATGCAATGATTGGAAAATCACACTGTACCCCATAGATGCGTACAATTATTATGTGGCCATTAAAAAGTAAATCAAATGATAAAATTAAGAAGTAAAAATAGGGGCTGGCGCTGTGGTTAACAGTGCTGGTTAACGCCCTGGCCTGAAGCACTGGCATCTCATATGGGCACGGGTTCTAGTCCCGGTTGCTCTTCTTCCAATCCAGCTCTCTGCTGTGGCTTGAGAAGATGCTGTGGCAGTAGAAGATGGCACAAGTCCTTGGTCTCCTGCACCCATGTGGGAGACCCAGAAGAAGCTGCTGGCTCCTGGCTTCAGATCAGCACAGCTTTGGCCATTGTGACCATCTGGGGAGTAAACCAGTGGATGGAAGACCTACCTCTCTCTCTGTCTCTACCTCTCTCTGTAACTCTTTCAAATAAATAAAATAAATCTTAAAAAAAGAAGTAAAAATAATTTTAAGATGTGTGTTTTTTAAAGGTGGCTAGATTTCAGGGCTCGGTGAAGACACCAACAGTGGCAAACAGCTTGGGTAGAATCCTTGCCCTAGATCTGTGCTGCCCCATATGGCAGCCTGGTGTGTTGCCGCTGAGCCCTAGAGATGTGGCCAGTCTGAACTGAGATGTGTTGTAAGTATAAATCGTAGACCAGATTTCAAAGGTTTATGTGCAAAAATGTAAAATATCTCATCAATAATTTTTATTGATTTTATGTTGAAATGATAATATTTTGGATATAAATGGCTAAGGAAAATATATTAAAACACTTAATTCCACCTTTTCTCCTGCCTTTTAAGGCAGAGTGACAACAACACGGAGAATGACACGGCTTGCATTACATTCCAGCGTTGCTCTAGAGAAAGGTCCTTGGAAGAGTTACTAGCTGCTCACTACTGAACAAGAATAGCTACGGTTGAAGTTGTGTCTGTCCCACGGCTGGCACTATGCTAAGTACTTTACCGTCTAGTAACTTTATACTGGTGATAGCAACATGAAGGAAATAATCTGAAACATGCATTCTTTATATGAAAAGTTAACTAGAACATTCCAGAACATTCCATGAAAACTAGACATATCCCAAGTAAGCAGTAGAATGATCATGGAAGTTATATTAGTATTCACACAATGGAATACTATGCAACCATCAAAACTTTGTTTTATTATAACATGGCAAAATATAATGATAATAGTCAAAAATTCAAGACTGTATATAAAATATTACCATAACTAGAGAGGAGACTCTCAGAGGAAAGCCACTAGAAGGCATTACTAGAAAATCTCTAGCAGTTTTTGCCTTTGAAAAATGGCATTTCTTTCTCCTTGTATTTTAACATTAATTTTTTTAAAATGTATTTTTGTATTTGATGGGCTGACGCTGTGGCGCAGTAGGTTAATCCTCTACCTGTGGTGCTGGCATCCCCTATGGGTGCCAGTTCTAGTCCCTGCTGTTCCTCTTCCAATCCAGCTCCCTGCTAATGGCCTGGAGAAGCAGTAGAAGATGGCTCAAGTCCTTGGGCCCCTGCATCCATGCAGGAGACCTGGTAGAAGCTCCTGACTCCTGGCTTCGGATCGGCTCAGCTCCAGCCATTGCAGCCATTTGAGGAGTCAAACAGCAGATGGAAGACCTCTCTCTCTCTCTCCCTCTCACTGTCTGTAATTCCACTTCTCAAATAAATAAATAAAATATTTTAAAAAATTATTTATGTAGTTGAAAGGCAGAGTGAGCATGAGAGAGAAAGGAGAGAGAGAGAGAGAGAGAGAGAGAGATTTCATCTGCTGGTTCACTCTTCAAATGGCTGCAACATCTAGGGCTGGGCAGGGCTGATGAGGAGCCAGGAACTGCATCTGGGTCTCTCACATGTTGGGCCATCTCCTGCTGCCCTCCCAGGTGCCTTAGCAGAAAGCTGAATCAGAAGCGGAGCAGCTGGGACTCGAACACTCGAACCAGCACACTGATATGGGATGCCAAAGTCACAAGTGGTGGCTTAACCTGCTGTGTTACAATGCTGGTCCCTCTGCCTGCAGTGCCTGCTTCCTATATGGGCTCAGGTTCAAGTCCTGGCTGCTCTACTTCTGATCCAGCTCCCTGCTAATGTGCCTGGGAGAGCAGTGGAAGATGGCCCAAGTGCTTGGGACCTTACACCCAGGTGGGAGACCTGGCTGAAGCTCCTGGCTTTAGCCTGGCTCAACCATGGCCATTGCAACCATTTGGAGAGAAAACCAGCCAGTGGAAGATTCTCTCTCTCTCTCTTTCTGTATCTCTGCCTCTCAAATAAATAAATAAATCTTTAAAAAAAAATGCCAGCCCCTACATTTTTAATAAGCATTTGATAAAACAGAATTATACACATCTGATCTCAAGTAAAGAGGGCCCACCTCTGGAGCTCTTTAAATGGTAGCAAGTGGAGAAGCCTCAGATGAAGTGTCCCCTAGGGGAGCACACAGGCCGAAAGCTTGCAGGACCCCCTGTCAGGTGCATACTCTTAACTGGGTCCAAAGCTCCTCTATAGACTCTCAGGTCTTTGAGGGCAGTGGTCTTGTCTCCTGTCTTTGCCCACTCCCAGCACAGAGCTGGCACAGCCTGCGGGCTTTGCAAGATGAATTGTACCCAGGTTAGTTTTCTGCTGTTTGTCTTCAGGGCCCGGGAGGGCTGACCTGGATGGCAGTTGCAACTTTCATACTGTGTTTGCCCACTGGCTTCCAGTGGAGTTTATCCAAAGCTGCATCCTGGCAGGAGGGTGGAGGAAGAGGAGAGAGGGCAGTATGAGGGTTCCATCACCCCAGGCACCTCCCTATGGGTTTTCCTGGGCAATGAGTCTCTCCTGAGGTCACAGCTCCTCCCTGCCAGTAACCAATTTCTACCCAGCCATTCAGGGCTTGGGGTAGCAACAGCTCTGTTAATTTCCCCCATGGGATTTCCTTCATCTTGGCAAAGATCTTCCATGAATAATCATAAGTTGTGTGTCCTCTCTTTCCCACCAGGACCCTGCAGGACATAGAACTTAATTGAAAACACAGGCACCCTGTCCCACAGTGGGGAAGTCCCACAGTCAGAGGGAAGACACAAAGCACATGTGGGAAGCATGCGATGCCTCCCACTGTGCTGGAGAGACCAGCGTTCAAGTTCAAGTCCAAATCCTCCCCTTCCTGTAGCCATGAGACCCTTCACCTCTGAAATCTCACCTCCTTCATCTGCAAAGTAAGGTGACACTACCCATATTTCGCCAGAACTGTGAGGGTTAAATGAGAAAGAATACCTAACCTTCTTACCATGTGACCTGACACTGAGCAAAGCCCCAGCAAATGGAGCTGCCACTGTCTTTGCTATTATTCCCTGGGGCTGCTGGCCCCCTGAATGCAAGTGTCCCAGTGAGATCACCCCCACTGAGACCCACCTGAGGTCTCGCCCTCCCCTTCCTGGGCTGCAGAAACTGGTAGAAAGACCCCCACAGCCAGTACCACCCCTTGCACTGCACTCATTCTGCCCAGGCTCCAGTGTGAATTACAAGGGAGTTCTTCCCAGACCCATAGACTGGGGGCGGGGGTGGGAAACCAGAGCATTTTGAGAAAATCATTTGTTTATTTAAATATTGCACTTATGAAAAAATACCAAAATGAGGCATATGAGCATTTGTAGTGATAATCAAACAGGGAACAAAGGGAAATGCATGATCAAAAATACAGGAAAGAATTACAAAGCGTTGGCAATAAGAATTTGCATCTTTAAAATATCTGCATTTCAACCTCAGAATGAGTGCATCTTTTAAAAGCTCTTTGAAAACACGTTCCCCTCCTCCCTTTGTCTCTTTTCTTTATAACGCATCTTCTCTTTAACTCCCTTTGGGAAACTTCTTATAAATGAGGATTTGCATCTCAAGGGATTACTCTGGTTAGGAAAGTGTTTTATTAAAAAATATATGTTTGCCACAGAATGCTGAGCGATATAATTAGCTGGTCCCTTCTGTTTTATTTTAAAAGGCTGTATGGCCAAGTTCTAATTAAACATATTCTCAGGACGTTTGAAATGTGAAGGTGCCTCTGGAACGGGCCCTAAATGAAAGAAGCAAAGACTTGGGGGCTGTGAGCCAGGCAGCAGGATCTCTGGCCACGGTGCACCTGGCAGCACAGCCCTGTCTGTTGTGGAGCGCGTAGCAACCACAGATCAGTAAGCCTGTCCTATGCAGTGCAGGTGGGAGGCAGCTCGGTGTTCCGGGAGGCCACTCGCCAAGTGAGCTGGTCTCATTTAGAGAGAAGGCTGAAATAGCCTGAGGTTGGGATTCTGGGGTCGGGGGTACGTATGTAAGAGGTCAGCATCGCTGACCTGAGATTGGCTGAAGCCCCTGCCGGGGCTGACATTCTGAATGCACATTTGGATGCAGCCATTTGCCTGGTTCTTGCCACAGAGCCCAACCAAGCTCCAAATGACCCTACTCCATTTCCCTCTGTGAGCTCAGGAACCAAGTGCAAGAGATGGCATCTGGCTCTGGGTCATGCTATACACACCGTCAGGCTGGCTCCACCAAGACAGGGGTTGTGTCTGCGTTTGCAAAATGGGTAGAATGAAGAAGCCAAGGACCTAGAAGTGGAAGCACCCTGTGCCATTCAGAAGACCAGTTAGGAGTCCGCAGGACTTCAGAAATACCTCCTTCAATACCTCCGACCTCAGCGTCTCGTGTGGCACCCTCACCCTCCATAGCATCCATATCCATGGAAACCTCCATAGGAGCAAGCAGAACTCACGTTCATTGCCAGTTGAGGTGTAACAGCCACTATGAAAAACAGGCAGCTTCTTACACAGCTAAGCACACTCTTACCCTACGACCCCGCAAGCAAACACTCCTAGGTATGGGAGCCAAGAGAAACAAACACTTAGCTTCCTACAAAACCGATAGGTACGTGCGTACAGCAGCTTTTTCACAGTCACCCCAACTGGCAACTACCCAGTTGTCCTCCCACTGATGTCTGGATAAATAGCCTTCGGTACATCCATACAAAAGAGTGCTCCTTAGCAATGAAAAGCAACAAACTTATTGATACACTCAACACCATGGATCAATCTCGAATGCATTAGCTAAGTGACAGAAGTCGGGCTCAAAAGGTCACATCCTGGGTAGTTCCATTTATGCTCCATTTGGGGAAAGGCAGAATGGGAGGGATGAGGAACAAACAGTGGTTCCGCGGTGCCTGGCATACGGAGTGGGACTTTGGAGCAGGTGGACAGCTCACTGCCCGGGAGCAGTGCAAGCAGCCTTGGGGGAGTATTGGAACTGTTCCACACCTTGATGGCAGCGGTGGCTTTGTGACTTGATGTGCCTGTCACAACCCAGAGAACTCTATGCCCAAAGAGTGAATGTTACTCTACACAATTAAAAAGAGAGAGAAAAGAGAAACCTATAGGCTTGGGGTTGTTGCTGGACATTGATGTTCTCCCTCCAGTCTCCCCCCTGCAGAAGCTCTGTAATCCTATTAGCACATGGCATTCCCTGTCCAGCCCCTGGAAAGCGAAGGGAAGAAGTTAAGATTACAAGGACAATGACAAACTTTCCTTTCTGTGTCCATCTTCCCTGTTGGATGTAGACAAAGAAGCAAGGAGTTCCACTTAGTACTGATGGCCCTCTTGAAACCTGACACTGAACACCTTGAGAAGGAGATGATGCCAAAAGCAGAGGGAAGAATCGGGGTGTGGGGGGGCACAGAGAACTGGCTCTCGGAAAGAACTAAGGCAGAATCCACCAGCACACCGCTTCCTTAAGCCGGGGTGAGCAGGGGCTGATACTATTCACAGGAAATAAAGCCAGGGACCTCACTAAAATACTTCCGATCTGGCCCACAGCCCCAAATCAACTTGACACAAACTGAACAATAAGGAAGTTTTGTGAAACCAAATGAAAGTAAATCCAACAGAAGACGGGAGAAGAACTAAACCAGGTGCTCACGGAGAAAGAAGCCACACAAAAAGATGCTCGGACTCATTAGTGGTCAAGGAAAGGCGGCTCAAACACACAGAGGCAGCAACCACAACCACAAACACAACCACAAACACAACCACAACCACTGGAAAGTCAGGGAAGAGCATGGTTAGGGTTATGGTGTAGTTAGAGCTATGGTGTAGTCGGCTAAGCCTCTGTCTGTGCATTTGGCATCTCATACGAGCACTGGTTCCTACCCTGGCTGCTCCACTTTCGATCCAGCTCTCTCCTATGGCCTGGAAAAGCAGTGGAAGATGGCCCAAGTCCTTGGGCCCCTGCACCCACAAGGGAGACCTGGAAGAAGCTCCTGGCTCCTGGCTTTGGATCAGCCCAGCTCTGAATGTTGAGGTCATTGGGGGAGTGAACCAGCAGATGGAAAACCTTTCTCTCTCTCTCTCTCTCTCTCTCTCTCTCTCTCTCTCTCTCTTTCTCTCTCTCTGTGCACACACGGGAGACCCAGAAGTAGCTCCTGGCTCCTGGCTTCAGACTGGCCCAGCTGATGCACCCATTTGGGGAGTGAATAAGTGGATGGAAGACCTCTCTCTCTGTCTCCCTCTCTCTGTCTGTAACTCTGCCTCTCAAATAAATACATAAATCTTTTTTTTTTTTTTAGAAAAAGAACATGGCTAACAATACACATAAAAAACAACAATACATTCGCTGAGAAGGATGTAGCACAATGGGAACACTTAAAAATTGCTCTCTGGATTGAAAACTGACAACCACCATAGCTTTAGGCAAATCATGGAGAGCTGAAGAGGTACATGTTTTTTGGCCAAGCATTTGCAGCCCCAGACAAGTGTATTGAGATCTTCCACATGCCCCCACGGGCAGAGAACAGGCTTGTTCACAGCAACATTTTCCTCAAAAGACCCAAAAGGGAAGGAAAAGGAGAGCCTAACATATGACAATGTATTCACAGTCCCAAGCTCTGTAAATGAACCGGCTCCACCCAGCCACATGCTTGAGACTCACAAACAAGACACGGAAGTCATTCAATACGGCTGCACTTACGAACACCCACAGGGATGCCCCGTCCAGTGTTACAGTGACAAAACAAGGCAGGACAGTGAAAACGACAGAGTGGGGACTGGGACTGCAAGGAATTGGTGGCGATGCCACGGTTGGGCCCGTGAGTATTGTTATTTAAATCATACACATTTTACCTCCACCTTCTTGCTTGTGATGTATGTCACACACAGAAATATAGGGAAGTCCAAAACCCAGTCTCGGGGAAATGCAGAAAATCACGAATGCACAGTGAAAATCGCGGGCGCCCTGGCACAGAGACCACCCACCTGGAGAGGTTCGTGTGACAGTCCCAGCTTTGCTTCATCACACTGCCATTCAGGCTGGCTGTTTAAAAGTACTGGATTTTAGGTAAAAGCTCTATCATTTGGAAAGCATCCATTTCCTCTCCTAACTTTAGTATGAGTGTTAATCTTGGAGAAGGCTCTTGTTGTCTTACTACACAGTTCAGGTCAGATGTGTTTCTATGTGAGCCTACACAGACCTTGGGTGAGCTCTCCCGTGCAACAGCTCCTGAGTTGCCTGGAGAACAACTTCAAAACTCAATCCCTGGCTGCAGAAATCCCAGAAGCCACGCCCCACAAGGGCCCCCTGAGTCAGGAAATTGCATGCCAGGTGGTCCAAGCACAACCTTCAGGCAGTTTCCTTTGAGAACATTTCCTCGCACTCTTAGGGGAGCCCGTGAATGGTCCTCTTATGTTAAATATAAGCTTAATATGCTCAGACACCTGTTTGCAAGAATGTGTCTGCTTAGAAAGGTACAGGCAAAATCGAAGGGTGGCTGGAGCCAGAGACAGGGAAGCAGCTGAAGCCATGGGAGAAGACAGATAGAAGCGTCTTGACTGCCCTTGACTTTTGGAGGTCTCCGCTGCTCGGACAGCACTGAGATGTTGCATTAGAAAATTGACTAAATCCTTTCTTTCTTTTTAGGAAATCAGAAACACATGCAGTACATCACAAATGATGGCCATCAAATGTTTAGCAACACTTACCACTCAAAAGACTCAATGTTACATCTATTCGGGGTAAAGAGGACATCCTGTGAGAAGGCTAGAGATAATGTAAATGCTAATTCCTGTGTGTATATGAGTGTGCATAGATACAAGTGCACAAATACTCACACACAACTAGATGTGTATCCCAGATGTCCAAAGGGAACTATCCATCTATATTGTGTGTGTGTGCGTGTGTGTGTGTGTGTGTGTGTGTGTGGTTTGAATTCCAGGAAAGGACTCAGATTTGGATGGGATTCAGCCTGATAGCTGTACAATTATGGACCTGCTGCATCCTTAGAGCAAAATGACCTTTTCATGAAGTTACAAAACATTAAAGGTTAAAGAATGTTTGAAAGGAAGTTAATATTTTTAAAACATTGGGAAAATTGCCGTCCTTTCAAAGGGCTGACCAAAAAATGAGAAGGAAGTGCCGTCCTGTGCTTAGGAGATTGACTGTGGGGAGGTGAGACACATTTGCACCGTCTGCTTCCGCTCCGTGCCCTGAACAGACCTACTGCTTCTTTAGGAAAAGAGAGGAGCCAGGCCTGCACAGCACAGCACAGGAGCTCACACGAGGAGCCCTGAGCAGGCTGCTTCCTAATTGCAATTGTGAAGTCACATTTCTCCCTCTCACGAGTAGCAATGGCAAAGAGAGTAAATCAATGAGCGTGTCAGATTTTCCGGGCTTCTATTTTCCATCTGACCTGGATGGTGCAAATTCCAGTTGCTACTAACAGGGAAAATAGAAATATCAGTGTGGCTCCTTACCATACCCCTTTCTCTAATGAGCTCACCGAGAAGCCTGAGGGTGACTGCAAAAGTCCACTCCGCTCAGGCAGTCAGGAGGCTGGGCCCTGCTGCAGCAACTCGCCCCCCCCCCCATACACACACACACACACACACACACACACACACACACTTTTCTGTTGTGCCCCATTCTTGCATCCTGGATGGCAGCCAGCCTCTCCCCAGGTCCAACCTTTGTTTGCACAGAGCTCCGTCCCCGGGTAGCCTCCCAAGGGCCCTGGGCAGCAGGCTCTGAGTCTGATGTGGCCGCACCAGCGCTTCCTGCAAATGCTAGTCTGACTCTGAGAGCAGGCAAAGGCTCCAAAGGGCATCTCCAACTTTGATGGAATACGTTCTCCTGGAGAGATCCCGCTAGGTGAGTAAGGCGGGGAAAGCCGTCCTGCTTTACAGATGGAGAGGAGCCTTCAAGAGTGGGGGAGAGGGGGCCTGTGCAAGACCACCCAGAGAGTTCAGGGCCACATGCTCAGACCCTCCACCTCCACAATCAGAGCCTGCATGCACCTGCCACCTGACCTCTGCTCACTGGCGCAGGTGCACATCAGGCCCGCTATGGGTGCCATCCCTCCATGCCACTTTTTCACACTAATCTCCCTTGAGTCACCCCTTCACTGTGTCATATGTCACCTACTCCTTTATTGATTCTGCACAGCTCAGCTAAGGTAGGACTGGGTGCTGGACTGGACAGCCAGCCCTCTACTCTCCCACTGTTACTACCTGGCTCCTTCTGTCTCTACAAGCTTCAAATACAGCTGGGCTGGTGGGAGAGGGGACACACACACACACACACACACACACACAGAGAGAGAGAGAGAGAAAGAGAGAGAGAGAGAGAGAGAGAGGGAGGGAGGAGAGGCTTTCATTTCTGGACACCCCAGGATCCTACACAAGAGTGCCTACTTGGCAAATGTCACTGCTGGAGGATGACCCTGGGCCATTTTCAGGTCTCATTTTGTTCCAGCCTGCGGGTGAGGCCTGACGAGGAGGAAGGAGAGACTGTGTGCTTCCAAGGGAGACCTCTCTGCTCTGAAGAGCAGGTGGACTCAGCCAGACAGGAAGGGGCCTGTTCCCATCCCTGGCCCTCGCCTAGTGGGAACCCTACCCCCAGGCTCTCAAGTTGGCTGTGACCAAGGATGCCCTGGGAAGGCAGGGAGGCCTTCTCCGAGCTCAGCCTGCCTCTGTCTCCAGCCATTTCCTCAGTGCCTTCCCCAGTCAGCCCCGTACAAAAAGCCTCCTTGAGAGGCAGCCTCTCCCCACCCCAAACTGAGCAACCGAGCACTACACACTTGGAAGCTATGGTGATCAAAAGCCAAAATTCTCTCTTTCCCCAATTTGTATTGAGTACCTTCTATTTTTGCTGTGCGTGTTTATAAACTGCAAGCCAGCCTGGGGCTCAGCTCTGAGAGATCCCTGCCCCCTGGGAGGAGGAAGCAGACAACCCCGGGGGCTGAGTGTGTCTGGCAAACAGGGGACAGGTGCATGGGGGTAGCTCGCATCACCGCCTGCAGACCTTTTGGGCTAGGAAGAGGCATGGGGATCAAGCACTCCTGGGGGACCTGACTCAGCCCTGTGGAGTAGGAGAAAGGAGAGGGAAGAAGGCGCTCAGTGGCCCGGGAGACAGCCGCTGGCAAGGGTTGGCCAGGACAGGTCTAAGAGACGTGTCGTCAAGGTAACTGGTCCAGGGTGAGCAGAAATCTCAGCGCACAGGTGATGTCCTGTGGTCCCTGGCTCCCTCATCAAAATCCTCCCTGAGTCAGGACTTCCCAGTGGAGCCACGCCAGAAGGCCAGCTCCCCAGTGTCCTGAGCTTGGCCTTCTCCCGTGCAGCCAGGGACAGTGCCCTGGCAGAGAGCCTCCCTTATTCCCCCTCTGGCTGTGCAGCCACACCCTGGCCTCTGCTGTACACTCGTCCCTCTTTCCACACTCACAGGAGCTGCCTCGGGGCCTGGGTGTCTCCTGCAGGAAGCATTTTCCCAAGGCCAAGCTCAGGCTCAACTTACTGACCTGCCTGCCCAGGCCTCTCCAGGGGTGAGGCGTGGGGGGGGGGGAGACCAGGCTCCCACAGCCTCACCCAGGTTAGCAGCTCCAGGTGGGGTACACCTCTGCAGCACCCAAGTCTAGTTCAAGTCCTGAGCATGCTGGGCTGTGGGCCTGGGTGTGGGTGCACAGGCCTGGGTACGGGCATGCTGAGTCTTGCTGCTCTAGAATCTCAATGCTTGGGGGGGCTTTGAAGAGGCTGGTGGTGGGCAGGGGTCTTGTCTTGATGCTAAGTCCTCCCCAGGGGGCTAACGCTATTTTAATTTAAATGCTAGTTGCTGTAGGGAAGTCTCAGAGAACAGAGTTGGGGAGAAAAGACTACAGTCATTTCTAACTCCCCCACCAGAGTCGCCACCTGTCTCAGCCAGCTCCATCAACCAACCCGTTCAAGCGCTGGCCCAGGCAGAGACCCTGCAGGACACCAGGCCAGCGAGAGAGTCTCCTGGGCACCCAAGGCGCCCCCAATCCTCCCTCTCCAGCCCCACCCACCCCACTCTCCTGCCCTGCCCCGGGCCGAGCGGCCTCCTGCGCCGTCCCGCCTCTAGAGGGCGCGGACGAGGAGGTGGCACCGCCCGCGCCTGCTGCGGGCTCGCAGGGGGGAGCCCCGGGGACTCCACCCCGACCCCCTGGCCTCATTTGAATATTTCATTGGCTGCCGCCAGTCTGGTCAATTTATCATGCAAATGTGGATGCCCTCCGCGCCGGAGAGGAGCCGCCGCCCGCGCCGGAGAGCGGCGCCCGATTGGTGGCCGAGACAGCGGCATTTGTAATATTTTTCTTTGGGCATTAGAGTCATTTACCAATGCCATCCCCGCAACTCCAGGCACTGCATCACGAGCCACTTAAGAGGGTTTTATTGGCAGCTCCGAAACTTCTGAACATGTTCTTTTATGGTAAACCAAGGGTCGACCTAGTTCTGACCTCGGTCCCTTTCCCCGCCTAAGAAGCAGCAGCCACAAACCACTTAGGACCCTCACAACCTGGGCACGGGGAGCCGCCTCCTGCGCGGCCGCGGAGGCCGAGGACTCATAATAACGAACCCCCCGAGCACTATTCTAAGGGAGGCGAGGGGCCACGGGCAGGTAGGGGGAAAAGCCCGGACAGCCAGAACACGGGAGGAGGGGGGTGGGGAGCAAATAGGAGCAATGGAGCGAAGAGGACCAGGAGAGGGAGACGGCGGAACTCGCGGCTTCTCCGCCCGCTTAGAAGAAGGGCGAGATCCCTTTGCCCCTCGGAACGCTGCGGAGTCCGCCCTAGCACGCAGATTCGCCGCCGCCCACGTGCAAGAGTGCGCCAAGTTTGCAGACATCAGCCGGGCGAGGAGCAAGCGCCCCGCCGTCCCTGCCTCTCCCCTGCTGAGCCTTGGGCTGCCTCCCGCGCGTTTGGAAACTTGGGGCGCAGACCCAGAATGGGAGCGCAGAAGCCCGAACGGCTGTCATGGGCGGGAGGAGAGAGAGACAGAGGAGAGACAGACAGAGAGACAGAGAGAGAGAGAGAAAGAGAGATTCTCGCTGGTCTTGCAAATTCCCCGGCTTGGGAATGAGGTCACCAAGGCTCCGAAAGCCAGGCTGCCTCGGCTTTGAAGACTCTCGAGGTCGATTTCGGGAAGGCGCCCCGTCCTCCAGGATTCCCGCATTCGAAGGGCCGGGGTTCCAGCCGGCGGCGGGCTGCCCGCGCGGGAAGAGCCGGGCGCCCCTGCGCGCCAACGCGCACACAGGGGCGAGTTCCGCAGCGGCCGCCGCTGTCTGGAGGGCAGCTTCTTGCTTTTTCCTTTTCCTTTCCTCTTTATTTTTTATTTTTTCCCTTTAAGGTTCTGAGCAGTTTCCAAAAATTCATTCCACCCAGAGCAGGGTGGGGCGGAGTGCGGAGAGACCACGGCGCGCCGCAGCCGGGGTTTCGGAAAATTCCCCGCGCAACCGAGTTCGGCGCGTGGAGTTTCACCAAAAGGCGGGTAGCCGGCAGCTGCGCGCTCCAAACTAGGTTTAAGGCACATCTATCCTCCTTAGACCGAAACACAAAGATGTTTTTCTTGAATTTATATTTCAGTTTCTTTTTTAAAAGTTTTTTTTTTGGGGGGGGGAGGGGGTTTAGTGAATGATTTGAACGAAAGAGAATGAAGGAAGAGGAGCTTTTCGAAGATGCGCCCAGAGCTGGGGAGGGGGCGAGGAAAATCGGCAGTCCCGATGTCGGGACCCAGCCATTGCGTCCAGCAAACCCAGCTTCAGCCCACTGCGCCGCCCTAGGAACAACCGAATTCCCTCGTTTCCCTTTTTGGGTGTACGTTTTTTTTTTCTTCTTTAAATTAAAAGACATTCATAACAGCTCGGAAATACGGAATGGGGAAGATGAGGCTTCCGGAAGGGGTCCCCGTGGACCTTGGCTTCCTGGGGGCTGGATCCAGCCAGCTTGCATCCAGGGCTTTGTGCCAGCCTTGGTCCCTTCCAGGAGGTCCCCGCTCCTCCCATCGCCCTGTGACCTAGCAGCCTCCAGAGGTGGGGTGAGGAGGGGAATCCAAGGCCACTCTGTCTTTGAGCCAGGTGGTCCCGGTAAAGTTGGCTGGCGGTGGCGGGTGTGCAGTGGTGCCCCTGGACCCTAACTCCCGTGAGAGCCGCTAGAAATTTACCAAATAGGAAGCTGGATGGGGAGGGGCAGGGATGGGAGTGCAGGCGCCCTTGCCTGTAGTGCAAAGCTCTTCAAAGCCTCCAAACCTACTCTTGACCTTGGACCCAGGGAAGCCAGCACCCCCCACCATCTTCCCAAGGTTGTTGCCATCCCCAGCCGCACCCAGGCACGTCTGACACGGCCCCTCCGAGGCCCCACAGAAGTAGCAGGAGTACTCGGCTCTGATTTTCAAAGGTTTATTTCACGTCAAAACTGTAAAAGTTCTTGGGAGGATTTACAGACAAAACATCTGGTTCGTTAAAACAAAGCTACTGGGAAGAAGAGAAACAAACTTCTGCTGTGTAAATGCACTTTCGGGGGCCATTCTGCCACCCACCGGCCCCACGGCCCCGCGCGTGGGGCGCTTGGGCAGGCGCTGAAGTCCCTGGGCCCCATTCCTGGTGCAGCTGTGCAGTGGCAGGCTGCCCTTTCTCCAAGCCTCCTCGCCACTGCTTAGCCCTGGGGGGCAGAGTCAGGAGGATCCAGAAAGGGGGCACACACAGGAGCGGGCTGGAGGGCAGGGGGCAGCACCTTCTAGGCATTCCCCAGCCCTGGCGTGCCCACTCTCCCTCACCGGGTGCAGGCTCCTGGACAGTAAGCCTAGTGGCCTTGACCCTGCAGGTGGCACCCAGAACAACATTCCAAGGTCAGGGCTTAGGAATCAGAGCCCTACCAGCGCTGGGGGTCAGATGGCAGCTGCAAGGATAACTTATTTCCCCCAGTCTTTTCCCTCGGTGGTCTTCCTCAGCCCGAAGGCTGTCACCCAGTGCCCTCAACTGCACCTTGAGCACAACCTTGGCTGCCTCCCGGTGGTGGCCCCGGTTCCTTTCCTGGCATGGACTCGGGGATCCCAGGAGAGATGTGTGGGCAGGGGACTTGCCCTCTACTGTACACCTGTTAGGAGCAGCGCCTTTTATTGCTTTATTTAATGAACTGGTCTAGGCAGGACTTAGGCTAGCCATAGTCATGATCACGCTGGGGCTCAAGCAGCCCCCTGGGAGGCCTTAGGAAGGGAGCCCCAGGTTCATTGGCACTGGAGAGCTGGAGTAGAGTTTCCCACCTCTGACAAGGAGCTGCCTTTGTGGACACTTCTGAGTAGGGCTTAGCGCCCTGCTGCTGCTGGGCTTTGCCATGCAATTTGGGGCCTCAAATTTACTTTGCTGGCCTCTGGGAGTGTTTTGGGCACGTCAGTGTGGCCACTCAGCGGAAGGGCGAGCCACCTGGCTACGAAGTGAGCGGGCAGTTCCCCTGAAGGTTTTGCCCTGGAAAGTCCGTACGCCCAGCTTTCCTCCTGTTTGGACGGTTGTATTATTATTATTATTGTTATTATTATTATTATTCCCGGAAACGGAGCACCTCCCGGCGGTGGGCTCATCTCCCCAGCCTAAGGCGCTTACTTTTCTGCGTAACTCATGCGGCTGAGGCGCACCAGGTGCTGGCGCGGGGACCCAAGCCCGCAGTTGCTTCTCAAAGAGAGAGCTGCAACTCCTTGAAGAGGGGGTGAAAAGATTTCCACGCAGTGTATCTTCTACAGAATTCCGGCTCCTCCGCCGGGCGCGGGGTTCTTCCGCTCTCCAGCCTAGCGCGAAAGCCCGGGGCCGCGGTGGCGCTGCGCGGAGCCCCGCGCCCGGGGTCCCTTCCCGCCGCCAGCGCCGTGGCCTGGGCCTCCTGGGGAAGGGAGCCGACCCCGGCGCGCGCTCGCTCGCCCGCGGCCGCTCTCCTCTTCCCGTCTAACTAGCGAATCGCGGGGCGCGCAGCCGCGCGGGCTTCCGACCTGCTCGCGTGGCCGCTTCCCCAGGGCCGGACTCCGCAGCCGCGCGGGGAAGAAATACATGCCGGCAGAATATAGCCAGGTAAAATGCCAGGGACATCAGGCGTCCGAGGAGTCCATCCCCGGGCACCCTTTCCCCGAAGTTTTTAGGGGTGGTGAACAAGAAAGACCCCTTTGGCCTGGCCAGACTGGGCAGAAGCTTTGCGAGGTCAGCATCTTGGAGAGCGGGCCGGGGCTCTGCGCAAAGCGCGGGCTTCCCCTGCCTTATCCCCCTAACGAGTGAGTGGCAGCCCAACTGCCGCCCGGACGCCACTGCTCCCGCAATCGCACCCTTAGTTCTACGGGGTCCTTGTTCCCGCCCCCCTCCCAGGCTCCGCTCTGGCAGGCCCAGAGCGCAGCAACCAGGCGGCCGCCGGCAAAGTTTCAGGGTGCGGGCCCCTGGCCAACACGGGCGGCGACCTCGGCGCCCCAGCCCTGGCCCAGGTGCAATGCGCGGCAGCCCCAGCCTCCAGGGAGCTCCCGCGTCTACGCAGTACTCGGTGCGCATTTGGGAAGCCTCCCTCCGTTCGCTGCTAACCACACCCAGCCCTACGGAGAGGGCAGAGGACACCTGGCGAAATAGGAGAGGGCTGAATGCGCACCGCCAACCATTCACGTAGTGCCGGCCCGGACACGAGGGGGGGGGGGGGGCGTGCGGCTGAAACAACACCGGGGAGACCAGAGACCCCTGCCGTGCCGCGCCGGGCAGGAACCCCGTCGGCGTGTCCCAGCGGGGCAGCGCGGGCCGCGGTGTGCACGCCGCATAGCCCGTGTGGTGCGTGACGGGCTGTCGCCGCAATGTGCAGCCCGGTGACACTGATGGATGTGCCACTGGCTGGACGGACAGATGTTGGGGCGGATCGCACCGCGCGCGGCGCCTGGGCGGGGGAGGGCCAAGCAGTCCTAGGGCGGCGGCGGCGGCCAACGCGGAGCCCCGAGCTCAGGCCGCGGCCCGCGGCGGGAGGGGGCGCGGGAGCCGAGGTGGGCCTAGCGGCGAGGGAAGGGCAGGAGGAGGGGAGCTGGGCCGGAGAGAACTCCCTGGCGAGCAGCGCGGCGCGCGCGCTGCCTCCGGTGCGCCCGGGAGGATCGGCCGGGGCCCGGGGCCGCCGACCCGCGCGGCGCCCACCTCCCGCAGTCGACAATCGGGCCGCCGCAGCGGCGTCGGCCAACTCACCCGTGTCCTCGCTCGCGGGCAGCGCCTGTCGCCCACGGGGCCGCCGTTCGGGCCGCAGGCGCCCGGCGCGGGGAGCCCCCCGCCCCAGGCCCGGAGCCCCGCCGCACCCCGCCTCCCGGCCCCGCCCGGGGCCCGCAGCCGCCAACTCGGAGCGCTCCCGCGTGCCGGGGCCCGCAGCCGCCTCACGGCCCGAGGACGGCGGCGGCGCCTCTGCGTCCCGGGGGCTCCGGGGCCGGGCGGTGCGCAGCGGGGAGCTGGGATCTTACCGTCAGAGTAGACCGCGGGCTCCCGGTCTACGAGAGAAGAAAGCATGCGGTGAACTTTTAAACAAACTTGTAGAAACAATCACAGAGAGAAAATAAAAAGGAGACAGGGCAGAGGAAGAGGGGGGAGAGGAACAAAAAAAAAAAAAAAAAGAAATAGAAAGAAAAAAAGAGGAAGGAAGGAAGGAGGCGGCCACGGCTCGCAGCTCCGGGAGCGCTGGGGCAGCCAGTCCCGGGGCGCGGGGCGCCGGCCCTCGCAGCGGCTGCGGTGTCAGGGCCCGCGGCGGCTCCGGGGACCCAGCCCGCGCGCCCCGGCGCAGCGCCGCCTCGGGGACCGTGGGCCCCGGAGGCCCCGCCACCGCCGCCCGGCAGCGCCCGGAGCCGGCCCCGCCGCGGCCGCCCCATTCCCGGCCCGAGAGCCGGCCCAGGGAGACGCAATCGAGCCCGCAGCGCATCGATGCGCCGCCGCCCGAGCCGCTCGGGCTCGGGCTCCTGCTCCCCCGCCGCCGCCGCCACCGCCGCCCGGGGGTCGCCCCCTTGAGCCCCGGCCCACCCGCGCCCTCGCCGCCGCCAGTAAGTGCGCCCGCGCCGCTCGGCCGCCGCCGGCGCGGCCCCGCCGGCTCCTCCTCCCCCGCGGCCCGCCGGCCGCACCCGCCCGGAGCCTCGGCGACCCCGATCACCCGATCAATAATCAATCCCCCCGCGCGCACTCCCGCCCGCAGGCCAGGCGCGCGGCGGCGCGGCGGGGCCCCCCACTCGGGGGCGCCCCGGGGAGGCGAGGCGGGGGATGGGCGCGCGAGTTCGAGTTTCTTCTCCCGCCCCCGTCCCGCCCCGGGATCGGGCTGCGCGGCGGGGCGCCCCGGGGGCGAGGGCGAGGGGCGGGCCGGCGGGGCCGTGACCGTCCCGAAGTCAGCTGAGGAAACTTGGGAGTCGCCCCCTCCCACGCCGGCCCCCCGGGACGCGCCCGGGAAAGTTTGTCCGCCGCCCAAGGGGGGCTTGGGCCAGGGGCGGCGGCGGGTCCCGGGGGAGGAGCCCCGGGGGCGCGGGGCCTGAGGGCGGCCCGCACGCCTCCTCCCTCGAGGGCCACAGGGCATCCTGCGGGGCCGCGGGCCGAGAGCGGGGCGGCCGGGGGCGGCCCGGGGCTGGGGGGCGAGGCCGGCCGGGGAGGCGGCGGCGCGGGCCAGGGGCCGCGAGCGCCCCGGGACGGGCTCGGCGGGGCCGGCGCCTCGCCCCTGCGCGGCTCGCTCCGGGGCGGCGCCCCTCTGCCCGGCCTGGGCGGGGGTCCCGGGCGCCGGGGGTTGGGGGGGGGCCCGGGGCGGGGGCGCGGCGCCCCCGCGGGCGGCCGAGTGACACGATCATCTCCTTTTCCTTTAAGCTTGCCTGTTGCCGACGCCGCCGCTCCAGCCGCGCCGCGGGCAGAAGACTGGACCGCCGAGCCCCGGGCCGCGGTGGTGGCGGCGGCGGCGGCGGCGGCGGCGGCGGCGCGCCCCCCCTCCCGAGGCCGTGACCCCCTGCCCGGGGGCGGGGGGCCGGGGCCGGACCGGCCGGGGCCGCTCCCGCGCTCCTCCTCCCGCCCCTCCGCCCGCCTCCGCCGCGTCTCCCCGCCCCCCAGCCCCGAACCCGGCGCACCTCGTCTGGGGACGGGGCGGGGGGTGGGGGGGCAGGGCCGCCGCGGCTCCCCGCCCCCTCCTCCTCCGGCCTCCGGAGCGATTTGTCAAACTTCCCATTCCGCCGGCAGCGCGGTCCTCCTCCTCCTCCTCCTCCTCCTCCTCCCGCCCCCTCCCCCGCGCTCCTCCCTCGCCCGCCCTCCTTCTTCCCTCCGCACGTTCGGGGAGCGCGGCGGAGCGCGGCGCGGGGGGGACGCGGAGAGCCGGGGCGCAGCAGCAGCCTGCGGGCGGCCGCTCTCCGGGGGGAGCAGCGAGCAGGCCCGCCTCGCCCCCCCCGCGCGGGCCCGCCGCCCCTCCCTCGCGCGCTCAGCCCGGCGGCGGCGGCGGCGGCGGTGGCAGTCGCCGGAGCAGCATCATGCCGAGGAGGAAGCAGCAGGCGCCCCGGCGCGCAGCAGGTACGAGCCGCTTCCCCTTCCTCCCGCTCTCCGCCTCCTCTTCCTCCGCGCGCCCCGGCCGCCAGCCGCGTCTCCCGGGCGGGTGCGGGCGCCCACTAACTCCGGGCGCCCGACTCTCTGGCCGCTCCGCGCCGTGGGTGCGCGCGCCCCCCGGACGCCCCGCCGAGCGCTCTGCCCCGCGTCCCGCTCGCACCCACTTGGGGAAGCGCGCGCGGGCCGGGCCGGGCCGGGCCGGGCCGAGCGGACGGGAGGGGAGCCCTGGTGTGTGTGTGTGTGTGTGTCTGTTGCGGGGCGGGGGTGGGGTGGGGTGGGATGGGGGCGGGCGGGGTCGCCTGAGTTCCCCGGGACACCGTCCGTGTCCTCCCGCGGCCAGCCGGCGGGGCACTGCCCGGAGCGTGCGGGGCGAGGGAGCCGGACCCTCGGCCGCCTCCCTGCCGCTCGGATCGACCCTGCGTTTGTCGGGCCCACGCCGGGCACGGCGGTGGAGAGCGGAGCGCGCGGGGTCTGGGTATTGTCAGCTGCCTGTCAGGCCGGCGCCCCGCGCGGGCACTCCCTCCGCCGGGCCCCCTCGCTGCTGCGGGCACCGCGGCTCCCACCCGCGTCTCCTCCTGCTACACTTACTTCTGGGACGCGACACTACTTCTCCCCACCCCACCCCCCACTTTATTTTATTATTTTATGTTTTGCCAGGAGTGTCAACTCCCGTTAAAAATGGGACGATTTTCTTCTTATCATCATCGTTATTATTATTCTTTCCTTTTCTGGCAAAGGCATCGCTGAGAACAAAACAGAACCGTCTCTCTCTCACACACACACAACATTATTTTGCAATAATGTCGGTTGGGGCCATGCTGCCTGGAAGAAGGGTTTCTGGCCCGTTGCCACCCTTGATTTGATGACTGATTGATCGCCCGTCATGCTGCTGCCTTTGATCTATTCATTCCCAATAAACATCAATAAATCACTTGCAATAGTGAGGCCGGGCTCCGTGACGTCAGGATGGCCCTGTCAGTGCAACTTGGGGAATTTGGGGCGGATTGCCCGGAGGACCACATATGGACGCGATGGGTTTTGATGGGAGTAGCCTCTTCTGCAGAGGCTCAGATGCTGTCTCCAGGGGAGGCCCGACTGGGTGTCCACTGCTTTTCCTCTTCTCTTCTTCCACTTCTTGGGCTGGAATTGGGGCGGGCAGGAAGAGGGGCCCTTCTGGGAGGAAAGGCCTGAGCCCCCTGGGGCGCTGAGCATGGAGCGAAGGGGTGTTGGAGTAGGTGAAAGCGAAGGTGACTCTGGCCATGCCAGCCCACACTGCCTGGGGGCTGCACTCTGCATACCCAGGGTCACCAGGCAGGGAACCTTGGAGCCCGTCTCCTCTCCGAAGTGTGCTTGGCTGTGAGTGGCTTCAGAAAATAGCACCAACCAACAGACTTGGTTTGGGGCATATAGTGTAGGTGTTGGCCCCCTGTGCCCGGTGATGCCCGGCTTGAGAAAGTTTGACAATGCCAGTGGTACCGGTGGGGCGGAGTGTGGCCTCCCAGCTCACCTCCTGGCCCTCCATGCTGCTTGCCCATCCCACTGTCTCCTTGAAATTCCAGGCTCAAGCAATGAGCCGATCTGCCCAAAATAAACTCTCAAACTTTGGAGGGATCCTTCACAAAGTTGGGTGGTAGGAATGTCTTGGGCTTCTTCCAGTCTCTCAAATTTTTTCTTTCCTTTTTGGATACACATTTTAAGGTATCTGCGCGCCTCAATCAAGTGAACCATATGTGATTACATCTTTCCATTTGGTTCAGAACTCTCTCTTACAGTTCATCTTTTCTGTTGCACCCTGCCAATCTCAGACTCTTATTTGATAACTTCTAAAAATATTAGAGAAGGAGAAAACGCACTGTTGGTTTTCTTGCTTTTTTTTTTTTTTTAATAGCAACCTGTTCGCTAACCTTTTTTTGCACCTTAAAAAAAAAAAAAAAAAAGCCAGCCAGGAAATCTCAGGTCAGTTAAGAAAAAAATTCATTATATAAAAACTTGACTGCACGACTAATAAGAGATGGGAGAATGGTTTTGCTCTATCAGAATGACCCGTCAAAACGACTTTGTTTCATATTTGATTTAATTGTCTGCCTCCTGACAGGCACATTCATCAATAGCTTAATGGTCAATCAGAAGTTGGCAGCGTGAGTGCTTTTCTGTTCTTTCCCATACCCTGGTTTTGGATTTACTTTATCAGAATGCTTCTGCCCTAATGGACGCGTGCAGGAGGGGGTGGAGAATGACTGAAGGGCTACTGATTGAAGAAGTGTGGAGAGAAGCAACAACCAAACAACAACAACAACAACAACCAAACATCACATGTAGGCTGGAGTGGTGTGTGCACAGGCCAGTACGTGGGCTCTGTGAGTTTTGTGTTTGTTTGATTGTTTGTTTGGATGGACAGGGAACTTCCCATTTTCTCTCCCCACCCATCTTATTTTTTTTGTTGGGTTCTCTCGCAGCTGTGCGTTATAAGGTTCCGGCCTGCCTTTGTGGCATACTGGGGAGTGATGACAAACTGATGGCTTTGTACTGATGGGGGGGGGGGGGGGGAGATGTCTGCTGATCGGTAACTGGAAATCCAGTCCCCAGCAACCTTGAGAATACTCGGGAATTTTTTTTCCCTCTCCAAACTGAAAGGTCCGCTCAGCCATAAAAAAAGAAAAGTTGTTTTGCCAGCTTCATTAGTGTTCACCTAATTAGCTGTAAAGCTGATGGATTCCTGACAGCTTTAATGATTGGAGATGACAAGCTCGACGCAGTGTCATCCAGCAGAATTAGGTTTGCAGCTAGTTTGATGTAATCAAGTTGATATTACACAGTCCTGGCTGCCTTTAGTTGTACATTAACTCAATTTTCTACTGCAGGTGACAAATGGGCTTTGGTACCTGGATAATCATGTCACAGGAATTAGGGCCCTTTTAATGGTCTGGGGTAGAATAGCAACCACAGCCGGCCGGCCGGGGGCTGGGTCGAGCTGCTCCACGTAGCGCACAGGTGCACACATGGATGCCACACGGAGCCGCTGCCTGCCGGAAGGCTGAGGCAGCCTGCGAGAATCCCAGAAAAGACGAATTTCTGTACTGTGGGGTTTTTCTTTTCCCGATCGAGATGGAACATGGCTTGGTGGTTTGTCTCAGAGACAGACAGGTTGGGTCCTTCAGCCGCTGAAGGAAAACCTGGGTGGCGGTTTGCCTTCTCGGAGCGTGGAATTGCTAAGGGTCAGGCGCGTGCACGTGTGTGTGTGTGTGTGTGTGTGTGTGTGTGCGGCTGTGGCTGCCCAGAGGAGCTCAGAGGGCAGGGCTAGGGAAACGCCAGCATCCTTCCTGCAAAATGACCATCACCTCTGGCTTAGAATTGGGCCATCTCCCTTCATGGTGTTTGTTTCTCAAGCCATGTTTTCTAAAACTACCAGGAAAAAAAAATTTAGAATACTACTCGATAGCAAGTAATGCTTCATCTATGCATAGACATTTCCCTAAGGAAAATGTGAAATCGTAAAAGGCTAATGCTAAAAAAAAAATTCCTCAGTGGACAACAGCTTGCCACTGAGCTCTGGAGTGTGGTTTGTGTGCAGAGGGACTGGCCTTCCGGGGAGCTCTCTAGGAGCCACGTGGTGAGGGCAACCCTGTGGGCATCCTAGCTCTTACACAGACAACTGGGACCCCTTAACACTTAGGATTCGCTGGTGCCGCAGAACACTGCGGGGACTCCAGGCCTGGAGCGCAGCCTGGGACGAGGCCCACCTGGAGGTGTCCTACGTGTCCCCCGAATCCCAGGCAGCCCAGAGAGGGGCTTTGCCTTCCTTCTGGGAAGCACAGCGCAGCCACAGCCTTGGGGGATCCTCCCGGGCAGGTACTCTCTGCAGCAGGGTGGCGAGGTGACTGCTTTTGGCTGTTCTGTGATTTCTTTTTTTTTTTTTTTTCCCTCCCCCCACTTCCTACGAACTGTGAAGGAGCAGTGCACATTTTTATAAAAGGAAAATCCTGAAGATGAAAGGGAAAAACAAAGGGACGGGAGGCAGGGGCATTCCCACAGACATCCACAGAGGGGAGAGAATCTTCCAGAACCCAGCGGCTGTGCCCCCATTATCCTGACAACTGTCAGTTAGGGCTTCAGTGCTCTCCAGGGCCACACTTGATTCTGAGCGGTTGCTGTTGTCATTTTTGTTCTCGGTTTTGCCTTGAGTGCATGCCTGGAGAGCAGCGAGGTAGTCAGGAAGGGGTGTTGCTGACTCCTGAAATCGCATCGCAACTCCGCTTTCCCCCTCTTTTTGAAAGATGGTTTCCCAAAGTGATCAGAATGAGAGGCGACTGCTCAGGGCCGTGGGAAAGGCCGGGAAGCCCAGGTGGGCTCACAGAGGGAGAACCGCCGCTCCCCCCGCCCCCCTGCTCCGTGGCTGGGGTTTCTGGAAGGAGAAGTGTCTGCCCCAAGGCCACGTGCCCGGGCTGTTTCCCATGCTTTCCCTTCTCCACGTGTCCGGGTGGAGTCACGCAGAAGGGGAAGGAGTTGGGAAGTCCCTGGTCCTGGCGTGCGCCCGCCATGTTTAACCTAATAACACGGGCAGCTCCCGGTGACACCAAGTGCACTTGTAAGGTGTGCCTGCCTCTCCCTGCATGAACCATGCAAATGGCTTTGGTCCTGTTGTAAAAAAGAAAAAAAAATGAATTAAAAAAATAATAAAGTAAGGCATGTGTGTTACCCCACTGTGAGTGTCCGGCCCAGTGGAAGGAACTGTTTGGTAAGGGACCTGGGGCAGAAGCGCACTGTGGGTGGTGTCACTTAGCCTCAAACCTCTCAGGTGCTCTGTGTGTGTGTGTGTGTGTGTGTGTGTGAGTTATGCTCCAAATTGTGGTTTCTGTGTCTGCCGTTAAAAATGAAAGGTGAATACAATATATTGTATTTGGTAACAATGATATGGACTGATACATCCAGACAGATAATGTGCACTTGTAATTAGACTCAATAGACAGGCAGTCATTTTTAAATTCTTTGACACATGCATAAAATAGTCATATAATAAGATAAGATGACAATTTTATGTTAGGTTGATAAAGTGTCCTGATACATGCATTTAAATGTCTGTAAGCCTTTTTTTTTAAAAAAAAAAATCCAGACAGATTAATTCTAGTTTCCAGTATTTGCAGTTAGTCATTAAATTAATTTTTTAAGTCCTACCAAACAATGGCCGTGAATGCTTTTTTTTTCCAACCCCTGCTTTCTGTTTTATTTTTCTTACCTGAATTCAAGGAATGGAACCATAGACTTGATAGCTTTTCTTACTGTTTCGACATTTGTAAGAATTTACATTATATGTGGACTTGAAAAATTTAGGCTACTGTGACTAGAATAATACTATGCTTTTTGGAACTAATAATAATAATAATAATAAAGACAGTAATAGAACATCCTCTGCTGTGACCATTGCCTGCAGAACTGTCATACTCCAGGCGTAGGAATCTCTCTAATAAAGATTACATAGTGTCCTTGACCAAATATTGAATATTTTATAAGCCCCGTTTAAAAAAGAAGACATTTCTAGCACATACGCTTGGTTTGATCAGCATTTAGATTCTTGGGTTTAATTACTTGCAATTCTGTAAATTGTTCTACTCTTTCAGCAGGAGTAGCCCAGGAGATGGACGGAGGAGGGAGAAAGCGTCTCAGTCAAGGTCATGTTTACCTGCACTTTCTGGCCATCGGCTCACCTTCCTTTCCCAGCCACGCCAAGGTGTGGCTCTTGAAGGAGAATTTAGATTTGTTTGGGCTTAATGATAAATTATTAATTCCTACTGTCAGGACACATGTTATTAATTAGGACTGTGTTTTCTTCATCCAGAACAGCTGTTGGGGAAACAGGGCAAGCTCAGATGATCTTTGGGAGGGCGGGCACCCCGGCAAGGAACTTCCCAGCTCCTCCTGGTCGTGTTCCTGGTATTCCCAGCTGCCTGGCTTTGGGATAAAGGATTGCAGGGGGCGGAGCATAGGTGAGAGAGAAATGTCCATTCTGGACCCTCCTGGGCACTAGGGAATGCTCAGGTTCGCGGATTGAAAACGGAAGGACGTCAGGAGTACAGGTCGGGTCCCGATGGCACCACTCTGCCCCGAGCTCCCTCTGCACCCCACCCATTTCTCTTGCCTTTCTTTTTCCTTCCCCCTCCTTTCTTCTTCTTCCCCTGGGGTAGGCCAGAAGGTCGTGTTCACAAGTTTGCAGTAGCAGAAAACAAAATGCTCTGATGCTTGTTTGTTTCCCAAACTGGAACCCATCCTTCATGGTGAGCCAAGGGCTGTGTGATAACATACGTGCAGGGACTCCAGCTCAGTTACTGTGGATTTTCCATCCCCATCATTAAATCTCGTCCTATGTATTCAGTTTCCTCGGAGTTCTTTGAGAAATGCATGTTGCATAAAATAGGCAATTTTTAATGAACAATTTAATGTAAATGGGTTTTGAATTTAAATTAATATTAATGAAGCCTTGAGTGAATTTATTTTGCATACGTAAAGACTTGTAAGTCTTTCACCCATGCGCTTTCTCCTTTATGTAGTAACATTGGTTGGCTGGATTAACCAGCACCTTTTAAAGATTTGCACTTTAAAAATGAATTCGATTTTATATTGTCCACTGGAGCCAGCACATTGTTAAGTGAAAGCGTTACTTCTTTTTAAGAAAACACCGCTTCCTGTCCTGTGAAACCCCTGGGTTCCCAAGGCTTGGGGGCTGCCGGTGGTCTAGCTACTGGAGAAGGCACAGCCCAACAATAGTTAGCACAATCAAGGTGTTTTCTTTCTTCTGCTTCCCTCTAATGCATATGTATCCTCCAACGATGGGAAGTTCTGTAATTAATTCTGTTAGGTGTAATTGCGATAATCACTTTGATGTTACACATAATAAAGGTAATATGGTAAGCACATAAAAAATATAAACACCTTATTGTAACACCACTGCAAAAATGCCTTCCCAACAGGTCTGGTTGACAGACAGCTGCTCCTGACTGCGTGTGGTCATAGGTGATAGGTGGCAATTGACCCGAGCTCTGTTCATTGATATTCCAAAGGGGAGGCGTTTATTGGAAAGGAGGGCTCCCGGAGCTGGTTGCCTAGGAATTTTAATGCCCATTTCCTTAAAGATGTGGCTCGTGAAGGGGAAGGTTTTATCCTCTGTAGGTGATCTGGGTGAACGCTCCAGAAGGGGTCCTGGGGCAGGGAGAGCGTGGCATGGGAGAGAGTAAGGGGATCCAGAGCATGGTCGCAAGGGATTCAGAGCAGAGCCGATGCTCTGAGTGCTGGTGTTCCCAGGCTGATGGGAAGTGCTGTGTGTGTGTGTGTGAGAGAGAGAGAGAGCGCGCGCGAGCGTGTGAGTGTGTGAACATGTGCGTTTGGGCACCTTTCTGTAACAGTGCAATAGTGAAAATGAGATGAGAGTATTTACTCTATAGTTACTATTACTCCCATCCCACACCTTGCCTGGGGGAACCTGGGGGTGGTGCCTAACTGTTGCACAGTGTGCCAGGGAGTTGGCTCATGCCGATTGCTGGACAGAAGCCAGGACCCTCCTCAAGGCCTCGTCCTTGGGGCCTCGGCACCTCCATCCTGGATCCAAGCTACCGGGCATCAGGGGAGTGTGCCCTGCCCGAGACCCCAGACGGCTTGTGGGGAAGTGGAGATGCTGGAGTTTTGTCTGCTTGGTGGCCCTGGTGTCCGACTCCCAGGCAGTGCTCTGGGACGCCTGTCCACAGCTGTTCCCTGGCCTGGAGGCCTAAGGGCCCCATGCCCCTCTCTCAGCCTCACGGTTTCCACGTACATTCCCAGCATTTATGTTGCAGCGTCCCCTGTGTTTGAACTTCTCGTGCTCAGAAACACGACAGAGGAGAGTGAGGGCCCGAGAGGGGCGTGCTGCGGTGCGTGTGGTGTGCCTGATGCAAGAGAAAGGCGCAGGTGCGCTAAGGTGGAGGCGGGTGCCGCGACAATGCCCTGGCCAGGGCCCAGGGTCTGGGCAGCCCGGCCCGGCCGCTGGTTTGAGCCCACTGGGGTTCAGCCCCGGCCGGGAGAGAAAGCAGGATCTGCCCCGTGGGGCCTTGGCCAGGCAGTCTCCTGCCTGCCAGGTGAGCAGGCTGCAGGAAGGAGGGTGCCGGGGTCCGGGCCCCCTGGCCTGGGCTGCAGGCCTGGCAGTGGCTCCCAGGCTGGTTTTGATGGCGAGGATGATAAAAGGTCTAACTGCATGGGCCCCTGTAATCAGGGCCAGCGCTGACATCCTTCTCAAGTTTGACAGCTTCTTCCTTTCCTCTGCTCCCCGCCAAGCCCTTCCTCAACCCAGTCTCCCCCCTCCCTGCCTGCCTGCCGCCCACCCCTGCCCTCCCTCTCCCCTCTCCTCCTCTCCTCTCCTCTCCTCTCTCTCTCTCTCTCTCTCTCTCTCTCTCTCTCTCTCTCTCTCTCTCTCGTTTCATGTTCTTGATCAGTCTCAGATGCCAGGAATTATTTTCTTGCGGGCGGGAGGGGGAGTGTTGCTTTAGGTTTGTGGGTTGGGCAGGTGTAAGAGGAAGTCTGTGTTTTTTTTTTTTTTTTTTTGTACTGTAGGCCTGTTGCTAATTAATGTTCCTCCATAAGATTCTGTCGGAGTTGAGTAATGTTTTTGATCTTTATGCCTGATAACTGCATACTTAATGAGATTTCAAAGCTGTGAGTGCAGCTCCCTACAATTATTGACAGATGCCTTTTCTTTGCCATTGGGTTCAGCTTCATAAATCCTCTCGCCGTAATGAGGTTCAGCAGTGCCACCCTGGCAGTGAGCTAATGAAAGGGGGGAGGGCGAGGCGGCTCACGGCTGTCTGACACATTTTTTTCCTTTAAAATTTACTATGCAGATGTCAAGCTGTAGGACGATTACTTCAAACATGCTAATTTTTATCTTGCTTTTGTGTCAGCCCTTTGCCATTAAAAAATAAATAAATAAAAGGACTAACCTTACTCCACTTCATTTCTCTCTCGTGCTCTCTCTCTTTTTTTTTTTAAGTCACATTTTTAATAACCCCTGGTGTGTGACTGCCGGGGACGTTGACACATGCGTGGCCTTTTGCAGGTATCCAGTGGTAGAGCTGTTTTTTGGCTTTTTTTTTTTTTTTTTTTTTTTTTTGCCATCGGAAGGGCAGGGGGAGGATGGAGTGTGATCTCCCCAGGCCTCCCATCAGCCTGCCCTAAGTATGCACTTGAAACGTCGGAGAATTCATTTCAGAGTTCTGAAACTAAATCCTGGAGGAGAAGAGCTACACCATGCCAAACAGTCGATTTCCTTTTCAGCAGAGTCATACATCACTGACCCACCCTTCCCTCCTGACAGAATGACATATGTCATTTATCATATGGGCCCCAGCCAGACAACAGGGAGGGGAGGGGAGCCGGGTCCATGTGATGCTGTCTCCTCCTCCTCCTCCTCCTCCTCCTCCTCCTTGTACAGTACTGAGCGGCTTGCAGAGAGCACTGCTGATTTGGCGAGAGGCAGAGGGAGGGGAGAGAGGAGGCAGGGGAGAGAGGCTGGCTGGGTGTGCGGCGTGGCGGCCGTGAGATTGGCAGAGGCTGGGCAGAGGTTCTGTGCCTTGGTATTATCTGCTAAGCCGCCCTCCCGACTCCACCCCCTTTCCCCCCTTCCCAGTTCCTGCTCTCTTTCCCCTCTTTTTCCCTCTCTTTGGTCCGGGCTGGGGAGGAAGGAAGGCTGACAGGTATCCTTCAAGGCAGGCCAGCTTTGCGAGGGGTGGTCTAAATGAATCTCAGGGCTCCAGGCTTCACATGATTCAAACGTGCGTTATTGAAGATGGATGTTCCTTAAAAAAAGATTGATGGTGGATGCCGGGCCCGGGGTGCCATTTATCATTTTGAATATTATTTAGACTTGCCGTGTAAACCTGTAACTTGAGAGCAGGACGGGCTGGGGCAGGGTAGGGGCCTGTGTGTGTGTGTTTCCATCGATCGGCCTTGAGTCCTGACCAGACACAGCCCTCCCAATTACAATAAAGAAGAACACCCCCCCCCCAAAAAAAGAAGGTGATGGGGGAGGGGGAGGGGTGGACGGGAAGGTTCTAATTTTGAATAATTTCCAAGGACACCGAGGGAAAAAAAATGAGGTGGGTGTGATTTACACTGAAGCTAGCAGGCAACTTTCTCTCTCTCTCTCTCTCTCTCTCTCTCTCTCTCTCCCCCCCTCCCTCTCTCCCATAGAGGCAGTCACGTACGAAACATTAAAATATAAACAGAGCTGCAGTGGCTGAAGCCAGAACCCTTGTCTGATGTTTTAAACTGTGTGTCATGCCTTTCTTTTTTTTTTCTTTTCCTTTTTTCAAATCTGTATCTGAACAGCTTAGCACAATATAACTGTTAAAAAACCGCCGGTCGGCTCGGGTCGTGGTGTGGGAACGAAGCAGCAGAGACTTCCACGTCTCAGGCATACTGCAGATACAACACGGTCCTCTGCGGCTCCCCACCCCTGCGCCCGGCAGCCTCCTCGCCTCCCCTGGGTGTCTGCCCCCCCCCCCCCCCCCCCCCCGCCAGCAGCACCAGGACTGATGTGGACAGCTGTTCGCAGGCCCTGCCGGTCCATCACCCCGGGGCTCTGTGCACCAGCACACCCCCCCTACTGGAAGCACTTAGGGACGCAGGCTGCCTCGCCGCCGAGGCCCTGGCCTGGCCGCCTCCTCCGAGGCCTGGCCGCCGGGCTCCCCCGTGGAGGAAGCACACTGAGTCTCTGCTGGCCTCCTTGCTCCAGCTCCTCCACCACGAGAGCCCCGGTGGTGCAGATTTAATTGCCGGGGATTCTATTAAGTGTGTGACTGTATTTGGGTTTGCTAATTAAATTTCAGGCTTCCTGTACGGCTGATAACATAGGCATTCTTTTTTTCTTTTTTTTTTTTTTTCCTTTCTTTTCCTTCTTTTCTTTTCCTAAATGATGGGACAGAAAGTTAGGCCGGGTGGCTTTTTAATCTGAAGCAAATAGCATCTAGACTGTCCCTCCCCGCCGGCTGCGGGGACAAACTTTTCCCTGCCACGGAAAACGCCCGCGTCCGCCGGAAGCAGCTAAGCAGTGGAGAGGCCGCTTGCTCACTCGCCGACTCCAGGCAACTTGGTGTGTGTGTCTGTGTTTATTTTGAAAGAACTTTATTAGCAGCCTGCCACTTTGCACCGCGCAGAAGCATGGCTTAGAATTCATTTTTGGGCTGGCCCAGCTGCTGTCACCTATCCCAGCGTTTGTAGGGGGTGGGGGTCGGGGGGAGATCAGATGCTGCTGTCTGGACTGGCCTGCAGCCATCCAGAGGTGAGACTGCTCCTTGCTGAGACGTGACAGGAGAAGGCGAAACTTTGAGCCCCTGCCCTTGCACTTGGGCAGTGTTGGCGGTAATGGGAGGACAAGTGCCAGTTTGCAGGAACCGTGCTAAACACCTTTGATACAAATGGCATCGTCCCCTTTTTACTGATTAGGGAAACTTTGCTATTGCTAGGTGCAAAGTCCATTTCAGGTATAATTGGTGAGGAACTGAGCGCACTCATGGGGAGAAACCTTGTTTTGGTTTTTGTTCGCTTCTCCTCTTATCCCCTCTTCTCAGTTTTATGGCTGGAGACATGATTTATTGCAGCCATCCATCTTGGGGGCTCATCCATCACACCCGGGTTGCTAGGAGATGGTGGCAGCAGCTGTTTGCTCTGAATCAGACAGAAAAGTTGTCAATCATCAAAGGCAGGTGAATAGCATTAGAAACACGCTATTGTCAGACGGAATAATTAATCAAAGAGAGAAAAGATAATTAAAAAGATATGACCCTTGCAAGTACTTGCTCTGGGTTGCCTGGAAAAAAAAAAAAAGAAAAAAGAAAGAAAGAAAGAAAAACTGCCTGTTCTTTTCTAGACACTTAAGCAGCTGAGGGCTGATAAAATATGCACTCTGCAGTGCATAGTTTTTAATTAATTGAAAAAGGTTCAACATTCAAAGACGATGCCGGAGAAAAGTCCGATTATGAGCAGAAGTAATATTTATTGTTTGCTTGAAGGGCTCGGCACAGAGTTCTAACTTTCAGTTACACATCTCTGGCTTCCCTGGCCAGGGGGCGGGGGGGCACAGGCTGGGGTCTTCAGGTGGCCTCTTGAGACTCCCGTCCGTCCCCTGCACTCCGCCGCCTGTCCCGCTTGGCCACACCAGCGGCATGGAGCAGGGCCCCTGCCCACCAGACTTACTTCCCTGCTGCAGTTCTGCTGGGTCTGAAAGTCTTGGAAAACAAGACTTTTTTTTCTTTATTTCTTTTTTTTTTTTTTTAATGAAGGTGGGAGGCATGAAAGACACGCCATGAACTTCCCCCTCAGGGTCCACCACTTCCCCTGCCCGACACCTGACCTGGAGTGAGCTCTGGGTCCCAAAGGGCCATTTCGGGGGGCATCCTGGTGGGTCCTGCCTGCCAGGTGCCTGGGAGGGCAGATAACCTGGCCTCTCAGGGGTGGCCCGCAGTTCCTTTTGGGTGCCCGTTTGAGTCTCAGGAAAATTATTGGTGAGCTGGGAGAGTGCATTCTTGGTTTTCCCGCAGCTAAGATATTCTGGAGGAATTGGAAAATGTATTAAAGACTAGACAGAAAGCGGCATCTCCGGAGTGGCTTCTCAGTTAAATTTGCTGCACACCCTGAAACAGATCTGCTCTTTTATTTTTGGATACTATGCTTGATTTTCACACTATTCTCTTCCCAAAGAATAGCGGGGCTTCTAAAATTAGCAGGAGAAAAGGCTTGACTATTAGAACTGGTGAGAAGGAAGGAATCAGTGCTGTTTCCCGCTGGGTTGCCGTGTTCAGGGTGCACCCGATGGGCGTCCGGGGCACTCTGTCCTGCACTCCCTGCACGTGACGTGGATGGCAGTGCCGGGGAGTCATTGCCAAGAGCCCCAGGGGATCCACCTTGTCCTGTAGTGTGCTTGGAGCCCGGTGGGGGTGACACAGCTCTGGCCTGTTGGTGCTGACGGAGACTGACTTACCTAAGGAAAGGCACATGCTCGGCCTGCTGGAGCCCTCCAGGGGCCACACCTGAGCAGGGGGCTGGAGGAAGGCTTCCTGGTCCCAGCTGGGCCCCCAGGGGAGCAAGAGCCTGTGGCCTCCAAGTTACTGCTCAAGCTCCTTGAGCTGGAATCTCCTGGGGCCTCTGAGCTCTGCAGTCAGAATGGCAGGCATCTGTATGTCTAGAATTTTCTGACCGAGAGGCAGTTGGCTTTGGATTTTCTGGGGGCGACGCTTGCTGTGCCCCATCCTGGGGGCCGTGCCACTGCGAAGCTGGCGATTTCAGGGCCTGGGAGCCTCAGATCTGTGCCTTGGGCAGGTGTCTCATGAGAACCGGCTGCTTGGGGCAGGAAGGGGGCTGTGGGTGGGCGAGTCTGTGGCCCCTTCAGACACCTGCTGCGAAGGCAGTCACGGTGGCCCAAACAGTTCCACCATGTAGCGGCTCCTTGGAGACGGGAGGAGGAAGAAAGACCCCTGAGATTCATCGATGAGAGATTTATGGATTCATATATGGAAAAGTCAGCCCTTGGTGCTGGCGGTACCCCCACTGAAATTCTAATCCCCTTCGAAAAGGAAAACAAAGCCAAGGGCAGGAGTGACAGCTGTCAGGTTGGGAGGACGGTCCGCGGTCATTTCATTCTGGGGTGGTGGCTGCCATCCGCTGCTGCTTGTTCGCCCAGGTAACCTTTGGCCGCCGCTGCAGTGACTCACCGAGGAGGTGAGAGGGAGGGAAGGAGGGGCGGCTCACAGCTTCTTGGAAGAAGGTGCGTGCTCTGTGAGCGTGCACCTGGGCCAGGAGTCCAGCGTCTGTGTCGCGGGGGGTCTGGTTTCTTCGACAAGGGATGGGGGGATCAGGGCTGCACGCCCCGCCCTCTGCCATGTTCCAAGTTCATGGTTTGTGTTTATGACCCGAGACTCCACGGCGTCCACTGCACTTGACAGCACAGCGCTGTACCTGAGTGACCTGGAAGGCATTCTGGACGTTGCTGCCTCAGCTGCCAGAGACCCGCACCCTGTGGGTTCAGCCCCAAGCCTCAGCATGGGGAAGAGAGGGGGCACAGATTCGCCAATATGTCTGCCTGCTAGCGAGGATGCTTGGGAGATCCCCGCCCACCCAAGATGCAAAGGGGGCGAGGAGATGGGGCTCCCGGGTGTTTTGTTTTTCGTGTGGCCAAGGACTGGGCTTTCTCCACGTTCCGCCCCAGGCCTTTTTGTGCGCTGGTGTTGGCCACTGCTGTGTTCCTGTGTGAGATAGGAAGGCAGCGTGGACCCCGTGCCACATGAGCCAGACTCCCACCACGCTGGGGAGGCGAGGGAGTCGCAGAGCAAACACGCAGGCAGCTGGGCAGAGGCAAATAAATAAAATAACAGCACACATGCTTGGTTCTTAGGACCCTGCCACCCGCGCCTGCTCACGCTGGGCCCCGGCGCTGCCGAAGTGTGCGTGGGGAGGGAGGAAGGCATTATTTTGGAAACACGTGTCCCGGCTCCTTGTGAAAGAAGTGAAGTATTTAACATTTCTCCAAGGAAGACATCTTCCATTACTTGACGTGTTCTGTGGTAATGATTTTTTAGTTCAACAAACAAGCACTTATTAGCGTGCATGCAGGAACCCAGCTGAGGTGGATGGCAGGGCCGTTTTTAATGGGAGCTCACCGGCCAAGGTGAAGGTTGGCCTGGCTGGTCCAGGGAGAGCCCAGGTGACGGTTCCCTTGGCGTGGTCGGGCAGCCGTGCCCAGCGCATGCATCCCACCTCTGGGGCCTGCTGGAGCCAGAGAGAGAAACCGGCATCCTTGTTCTCTTTGCTGTTGGTCACAAGCACAAAGGGTGCTGACACACACAAGGCGGTTGACAGGCGGGTCTGCCTGCACGGGGCCCAGAGTTTGGTGCAGGGTGTGCTGGTGTGATGAACTGTTTTGGTCCGAGATGATATGGTGGGGGATGTGGGGTGGGTGGGGAGGGACCACCAGTGTTGTGTTTCTGTGATGGGCTGCTGTGAGTCAACTTGTCGTGGGAGCCAGGGCTTCGGCGGGAGATCTGAGCAGGTGCGCCTGTGTGGGGGGCGTGGCTGCCTTGTCCCCAGCCAGGCTCCCGTGCCCATGCTGGGTCCTGTGTTTTCAGAGTAGTATGGGAGCAGGCGGCTGCCTTGCTCCTGGCCCTCTGTGGGTGGGAGCGAAGGCAGTGAGGGCGCCGCACACTCACCTTACCTGTCCCCCCACACCCCGGCTCCCTAGAGAGGGGCTTTCAGCCTGGTGTATTTCACTCTTCTCCTGCACCAGTAGCAAGTGCACGAACCGACTGATCCCAGTGCGACCCTGGCCACACTGTGACTCGCGCTCTGCTTTCTCTGACGTCCTTGTCGCGGTGCCCATGAAGTTAGAAAGACTGAGCCGTGGAGGAAACAAACTGAGAAACCAGTAGTACCTCTGGGTGACGGCTCCGAGCAAACTCCAGAGCACAGGTGATACCTGTGGCAGGTCAGCCCCCAGAGGACATCTGGTTGTGGGCCATCTGTCATGGCTGCTCCGGAAAGGATGTCATCCCCAGGTACCTCCCAAGGTGACGTCGTTTGCAATCCTAGAAGGTCGTCTCCAGCCCTCAGAACCCGCCTGTGTGATGGTTCCTTCTGCCGTGTCCGAGTGGGGAACGCAGCGGTTAGCACTGTTTATACATTCCAGGAGTATTAAGCAGTTAGGTTACTGGAACTGTGGCTGAGCATGGGGGCGCGGCTTTCTGGCCTGTGTCTCTGTAATCAATTACTAAGCCTATCAGGAAATTCCAGACGTGATAATAAAGTATATGATGATCGTGCTGCCAGGGGGCAACTGAGCACAGCACCTCAGGGATGACCTAACACCCCGGAAGGAAGCCTCAGCCAGGAGCCAGGGCGGAGAGCTGTTAGGTGACAAAGGGTCTCAGCCCGGGAGGAGAACGGTGCCACATGTTTTTGTGAATGCAGACATTCCTTTAGGGAGTTCAGCTGCAGGGGAGAAAGTGAGAGAGCAGGAAGGGAGCATTGGCAGCCCCTCAGGCTCGCAGAGGACACCTGCCCCCTGCCCCTCACTCCTCCCTTGCGGGAGCCCCTGCTCAGAAGGAGCCGCCCTGGGCAGGGGCCGTCTTCTGCATTAGGGGTGCAGGCGCGGCGGGAACCTCACCACAGCCACCCTCGGGAGAAGGCAGAAATGTAAAAGAGACGTTCTGTTACACTCAGTGGACTGTCTCAGCTTGACCAGACCGCTCGGACGTGAGACGCCGGCCCGCTTCCTGTCACCGTGTCCCGGTGACCCGTCCCGAAACCGCGCCTCGGCAGTGGGTTTTTGCCTCCCTTCCTGGTGCTGGGGCCGCAGTCATGAAGCTGCTCTTCTTGCCCACCTTTTTGGCCACGTCCACTGGGGATAGTTTTGGTTCTGTTGGAGAAGAAAGAAAAACGTAACAGCCATTCACGGCAGACGTGAGCTACCAGGGATGGAGACAAAACATGATAAATAAGCTGTTTCAAGCTATGAGAGAAAATTAATGCCCCCTTCTAATTCATCAGTGCACCAAAAATAGGCAATAAATGGCTTCCCGCAGGGCTGGCTTCAGTTCCAGGACAGGTGAGCTCAGGGAGGCGGTGGCGAGGGCCCTGTGCACCTGCCCAGTGGTGAGCCCTGCCTCTTGGCTGCTGTGCCACAGCCAGGCTGTTTGTCGGGGCAGGGACACCTGCATGGCAGGAGGCACCAGGCTGGGTCCCAGGGGCTTCCAAGGGCTTTTCGGCCCTGCTGCGGGGCAGGGCGACTCCCACACTGCCCAGTCCCTCCATAGAGGGAGATGGGGTTCAAGAAGCCCTGCCTGTCCCTTTGTCCTCTGGGGATATGCCTGGTGCCTACAGCGCCAGCCGTGCCCTGGGTTGGTCGGGCGCACATGCTGAAGCTGAGAGTCCCCTGCCCGCCTTCTGTAGACAGGAACCACTGGGTCAAAGCTATTGCAGAACACGTCTGTCCGGGTGGCCTGCCCAGCCTGGGCTCCCTCGGGACATCCCTCCCCAGCCCTGCCGATTTTTAAATGGAACTTGGCTCCTTGTTCAAAAGCTTATTGGTGTTTACAGTCCAAACAGATATGTGGACCACACAGCATGTCAGCCACCTACCTGTTTTTTTTTTTTTTCTCTCTCTCTGTCTCTGTCCCCTGGTGCTCGTCAAGGTGGGATGGGGTGGAGAGGAGAGAATAGAGCAGGCCGGGTCTGACCCCTCATAGGTCACGATGCTGTGACCCCGACATGCCCCTGGAATGCACTTGGTGGGTGCTGCGGGCTCAGGTGCCTGGGGCACCAAGGCCGACTTTGTGTCTCATCCGAGTGGCAAGAGGCCGCAGGCCAGGGCCCCTGCTAGGGGTTTGCGGCCTCCAGGTGGCCTGGAGATGAGGCGGGAGATGGCTGGAGCGCCACTCACACAGCTGGCAGGTTTGCGTGAGAATCTCATGGAAGGCAGACGGCGACCGAGAGGAGTGAACCTTTCAGTAACCACAGAGCAGCTTTTAGGAATTAGGAAGGAGAAAAAAAAAAAGGAAAAAAAAAAAAAAACAACAACAACAGGATCTTGACCCTCTTCGCAAGGAAGCAGAGGGGCAACCCTGTGCGAGGGAGAGAGACAGGCCGATTACTCACGGCCAAGGCTGGGGCTCGCAGAAGCCATCCTAATGGGGTTTCATTTTTGCATCCCTGCCGTCCCTCTGCATCATCCCGAGGAGTGTTTTGTACCCGATGTGGTGTGAGATTTTTTTTTTCTTGGCACACGATGCAGGTGCCTAGTTGACCCTAGGCTGATAGGATGAAGTGGCCTCAAAGCAGGGCTCTGTGGGCTGCAGAGAGGCAGGAGAGGACTCGCCCAGGGCTTCCCTGCCCCTCTCGCCTTGAGCAGGTCCCCTCCCAGATGTTTGCTGTTCCCCAGATCTGCCCTCGCCTCCAGTTTTGACGCCAGCCTTTAAGTCAGGTAAACAAACATCCCAAAGACCAGGCATATACTCCACCTTCAGATATTCAGAAGATCTAAAGCCATCTAGTGGTTAGTTATTATTAGTAGCCACTTGAGGAGCACCATCTTAGAAGTGGTTTTGTCGCTGTGAGCATGCAGGTTGCCAGTAGACAGTCACCGACTGCCCTGGCCCGACAGGAGAGCCGAGCTGGTGACCGAAAGCCGAGGTGGTGCCTCAGCTCTGGCTCAGTTAAATCAATGTTTGCGCAAGCTGGCTTCGGCGTGCCTCTTGCCAGGGTTGACCTTATACCACTAATTTCTTGCTGTGCCCTGAAGATTGTATTTGTGGTAATCTGATACAAATGTAAACTTCAGCTCTGCTCGCACAGGGCCCGACACCTTCATCTCAGCACTGAGAAATCACCATCGTCTCTTAGCTCGTGCTCTGAGCCCAGGTGACCAAGCCAAGAAGGCACTGCACAAGTAGAGCTGCACAGCAGTTCCTGTAGCGTTGCTTGCCCCTGCGTTTGGGTGGCTTCTTTCCATTTCACCATTTTCTATATCTTTGTCATTAATAGCGAGATACCTGTTTTCTGGGCCATAAATTGCCTGCAGATATTGGGAGTCTCGTGTGATTGAATGACGAAACGGGAGCATCGGAGTCCCTGGAAATGTGGCTCTTGGAAGTTTGAAGTTGGACATCAGGGAACTCACAGGGCCCCTTTGGGAAGTTGACCATCGAGTCTCATGCAAGAGAGACTGGGAGCTACTCCCATTAGGTGACAGATAAAGGTTTTTTTTTGAAAGGATATGCAGAGAGGCGACAGAGCTTGTCTGAAATGCTGTCTCCCCTTACTGTGGTTCACGGGATCTGATGTATGTGTGCATGTATGTGTGTGTGTATGTATCTGTGGTATTGTGATTAATTGTTAACGATTGCGAATGTACTCTCCTCTTGGAGGTGTATGTGCCAAGTAGGCCCGACCTTTGCTCTGTTTATTTGTTACCGGATTTGAAAAGAGAAGAGACACTTTTTGCTAAAGAAAGGCGGACCTGTTCCTTATAACGTAACCGGCCAGCCCTTGAATAAGACGTTGTCAGGACTCCAGTTTTAATCCAGCTAATTATGCAAACACACGTGGAGAAGCGAGCGGTCTGCAGGTTGGGCTCAGTGGGCAGGGGAGGCCCTTGTGCTGGCCTCAAGAGCCCATCTTAGCCTGGTAGAGGTGCCAAGGTGACACCTGCTCCCCCGCTGACATTATTTGCACACCTCCAAGCCTCTCCAGTGCACACAATCAGAGGGACAACTCAGAGATGCCAACTGGCCTTGCCCCGCGCTGTGCACAGAGCGAGCCTCGGCTGCTGCCGCCCGCACATGGCCACAGGGATTCCAGCAGGGTGCGTTGGTGTCGGGAGAGTCCCACGTGGATGAACGCTAGCTGGGGTCCTGGGCAAAAGTTACAATTCTTCTCCCAGAGTGTGCAGCAACGTTTTTCTTAATTATTCTTGATGTTTTGCCCATTATACCATTAGCTTCTTCAGAGGACAGAGATAAATAGCTGGTACCCACAAGAACAAAGTGTGAACTGAATGCATTTAATTATTGATATCCCAGTAACGAAAGGTTCTGAAATGATGTTGTCAAATGCCTTAGTGATCTGACAGCAGTGCAACCGGAGACAATGTCCAAATAAACCTTGGAAAAGGAGATCATTAGACAAATAAGAGGGCACGGTAGTCCATTCCTTAGTTCCTTGTTTTATTTCCTCAATACAGTTTAGTTTCATTTTGTGGACTGAATGGTGAGGTTTTAGGTAATATGCAGGATTTTTTTTAGATATGTGGTAAAAATCCAGATTTCCTGCACACTGTAATTCTTTTGTCTATAAGGAAGCTGCCTGGCTTAATTATATATAGTGTTCATAAAGATACATGTACAGGTATGTATGTTTTCTGTGTATATGTATGTGAACAGTACATGTGTGCATACCGTAGATGGAGTAAATCAGTTTTCACAGCCCTGTTCTTACAAAAGGGACTTTTTAAAGACAAGTGTTACATGCATGTTTGCGAACAAAAAAAAAAAGGCAGAATGCTAACAAGCTCCATTTGTAATTTAGCTACCAAATCCTTTTCATCTGTATGAAAGCGAGGATTTGGGGTATTTATCCTGACATGTTGACATACCTCGTCATATTTTCAATTATCCCCGTTTCGGGTGTTACTGTCTCGGCTACGTGGCATACAATCCCCAGGGCTTAAAACCTACAATGGAAATCTGTTGCTGTTTGGCAGGCATGGCTTGCAGGAACAGCTCACAGACTCAGGGTCTAGAACCTGAAGTCGTGGGTCCCAGGACAGGGGGAGGGGCCCGGGCACGTCACGGGGGTGGGGGGCAGGCCATTCATTTCCCCTTGAACGCCCGGCCTCCAGGTCTCTCCTTTGTCATCGCATACATTCTGTGTTCTTCTGTGATGCGGTTTCTGTTTTCGCCTTTGAGGCAGAAGGTTGAGGCTTCCAGCGGTCTGATGGAGCGCTGGGAGGAGGGAAGGTGCACATTGTGTCCCGACTGCTTCCCTCCGGCGTGCCTGCTCCAGCAGTACTAACACACAGCTAGACTTCTCCCTGAAGTGTCACGTTTCCCGGCCTGCACAAACGGGTCTGTGCCACGTAGGGTTTACGTTGGAACTAAAGGCTGCGTGAGATTCTGGGAGGATATTTATTCGAAGTTGCACAAATGTTTACAGTGAGAGAGACTGAGACACGGGCACTCCTGGTGCAGAGCTAACCTTAAGAGGAGGAGCTGCCTTTTCTAATGTGTTCCATGTGCGCCGTTCTCCCTGACAGCATCAGACACCCCGCCTTTCCCCGCCGCTCACTTGGAAATTAAATAATGAGCTTCTATAAGATACTTGCCTTACACTCTGCGATTTCAGCTCCAATAGAAAGTGACGTCCAGCGATGTTTCACGGGAGGTCAGCGCCACCCTCGCTGGGAGGGCATGGAGCAGCTGGGCTGTATACACACACATCCACGCTTGTGCACCTGTGTGTCTGCACACACGCACATGCACCGGGCTTCACATGCCGGCTCTACAGAAGCTGTAGCTGAACAGCTCTGAAAGGTTTGACAGCAGCTTCCCCTTGCGAAAGTAAATACATTTTAATTTTTTTATTAGAAAAGCAATAATGCACGTACTACACAATCCAGGAGAACCAAAGGCATGCAATTAGAGAGGGTCTTCCCACAAGCTCAGTCGCCCAGTCCTCCCGAGGGGCAAGCACTGTTGCCAATTTGTGATAGACTGTTGCGGATATTTGAAATCAAAGCTACACACATCGGTTCTATATTGTACCTTTCTGTTTCAGTTAAAAAAAAAATACATCTAAGATAACTGCAATTTACCTTGACCCATATCCAAAGGATAAGATAGATGTAGCGTGGTGGATGTCTTAGAGCAGAGATGAAAATGTTAAAGTTAGAATCCGAGTGATGGGTGGACGGTAAGATCCTCTCGGCTCGGTGCTGTGTTAGGTTTTTTATGATAAAAGGCAAAGTGTGGATCTCAGCCATCATCTGGCACCTTGTTATGTTGTATATATTTTGTCATAGGCAAGGGGACTTCAAAAACTGTGTTGGAAAATGGAATTAAAACCTGCATTTATTTTGGTGCAAAAAACCCCTGAAATTCATGCATTGTGTTTTCATAATACACATTTTCCACAAACTTTCTGAATACCTTTTGTATATGTGGATTTCACATTTTATTTTTTTGCACTAGGGTGAGGAGGGGATATTTGGTGTAGTGTTTGGGACCCCTATGTCCCCTGTCAGAGAGCCTTGTTCTGAGTCCTTCCTGCCAATGCGTATCTGGGGAGGCAGGAGATGGCGGCTCAAGTGGTTGGGTCCCTGTCACTCCTGTGGGAGACGGAATTGAGTTTCCCACCTCTTGGCTTTGGCCTGGCCCAGCCCAACTTCTGTGAGCATTATGGAGAGTGAACCAACAGATGAGAGTTCTCTGTCTACTTTTCAAATAAATTTTTAATTTTTTTTTAAAAAATGCTTCAAAATAAATGTATCTCTTCTGTTAAGATGGTTTTTTAAAGTCATAGTTACACAGAGAGAAAAGGAGAAGTAGAGAGAGAGAGAGAGGTCTTCCATCTTCTGATTCACTCCCCAGATGACCGCAACAGCTGGAGCTGTGCTGATCTGTGAAGTCAGGAGCAAGGAGCTCCTTCCGAGTCTCCCACATGCGTGCAGGGGCACAAGGACTTGGGGCATCTTCCATTGCTTTCCCAAGCCACAACAGAGAGCTGGATTGGAAGTAGGGCAGTCAGAACTTGAACCAGTGCCCATACGGGATGCCGGCACTGTAGACAGCGGCTTTCCCTGTTATGCCACAGTGCTGGCCCCAAGATTTTTTTGTTTTTTAATTTGAAAGTTAGAGTGACAGAGTTCAGAAGGAGGGGCAGAAAGAGGAAAGAGATCTTCTGTGTGCTGGTTCACTCCCCAAATGGCCTCAACAACTAGGGCTGGGCCAGCATGAAGCAGAGCCAGGGACTCCATCCTAGTCTTCCACATGGGTACAGAGACCCAAACACTTGGATCGCCTTCCACTGCCTTCCGAAGTGCACTAGCAGAGAGCTGGACTAGAAGTGGAGCGGCTGGGACCCGAACTGGCAATGTGGAACAGGATGCTGGCATTGCAGGTGGTGGCCCCATAAACGTACCTTTTCATTCCATTTTCCATGAACTTCTGAGGGGTGCTTGTACAGCAGGTTGCATCAGGTCACGGGCCAGCGCATGGAGCTGCCTGTGCCCCGGAGGGTAACTCCAGGGAGCAGGTGGGCTTCTCGCATTTTCTCCGATAAGCAGCGCCACCGTGACCAACCTTCTGCACGTGTCTGCCGCATCCATCTTCATAGGATGTGGTCCTGGAGGCTGCATTGGGAGCTGAAAAGCTGTGTTCCCTGAGCAGAACATCGCATATCCGAATTGTTCTCCTAAAAGATCGCATCCCTTTTCCTTCCGCAGTGTGCTGTGGGAGGGGGTGCGGGAGGCCTGTGCCCACCTGGGCCTGGGTCCTACAGAACTGCAGCCAGCAGCCTCGTCCTCTTGCTACTTGTCCAGCAGGGCCCCAGTGAGTCTTTCTGCACCCCTCCACCCCCCCAAAAAGACATAGATGTGAGAGTAAATGAATTCTCTTTTGATTCTCTTTTTTTTTTTTTTGCCTTTATTTTTAAGATTTATTTATTTATTTGAAGGACAGCATTACAGAGAGAGAGAGGGAGAGACAGAGAGAGAGAGCTATCTTCCATCCACTGATTCACTCCTCAGATGGCCGCAACATCTGGGGCTGGGCCAGTCCAAAGCCAGGAGCCAGGAGCTTCTTCCAGGTCTCCCACATGGGTGTAGGGGCCCAAGGACTTGGGCCATCTTCCACTGCTTTCCAAGGTGCATTAGCAGGGAGCTGGATTGAAAAGAGTGCAGCCAGGACTCGAACCAGCTCCCTGATGGGATGCAGGTGCTTTACCCCACTGTACCACAGTGCTGCACCCCCACCCCCACCACCTTTTTTTTCTTCTTTTGCGTCTTTTTAATGTAAGTCTCTGAGTGACAGTGAATAGGTGCTAAGTTCATGAGGTCGCATGGATTCAGCTACACTGACAGCCTCACCTGAGGGACTGGAAAACAGGTCCTGCAGGGGCTGGAGAAGCAGCCCAAGTTCACAAGGTTACTTCGTGGCTGACCCCTGTGGGCAAAGGCGTGGATGATGGAGAAGCTGGCTCTGTGGTTGTGCTGCGGGAGCCACTGGCATCCTGGTTATGTGCGGATGCTACAGCGCCCATCGGCCGAGACGGAGCCGCACGGCGCGTGGGTTTCCTGTGTCTGGCTCCCACCCAGGCCGGCGGAGGTGGCTGGCTACAGCACGCAGTGCCTTAGATAATGACCGTGGAATACTGAAAACGTCCTTTTGGGTTTTGGCTGAATAATATTTAAGGATTTTGAAACAGTGACTTAATTGTGTTTTTATGTAATTGATGGTGTTGTAGTAAAATGTATTGAGACACCACATCAGCATTTTTCTAACTGTTCCTTGGAGAAAAATATGCTCATATGAAAATGGTTTTCTCCACTTTCCACTCACGGAATGGAAAAAAATTAAAAAAAAATCATTGTGCTTCTGTGGAATCACTGTGCCCAGAGATATTCTCATTTTAAAGTGGCCCCTCTCCCCCAGCCCATCCTCCTCCCCCCCCGGGGCTTGTCCTAAATAATGCAGGGATGCTGTGCTTTTCCAAGTCGGGTTGTCCCATGTTCAGGAGGCCAGGGCGCTGGTGCAGAGGGCTATGGTGCGGCTGCCGACGTCAGGAGCGTTCCATTTGCCCCTAGGTCTGTGTGCCTGAAGCAGGAGCTGTGACCTTCCAAGTCTGGGCCCCTCCATCCACTGCTCTGGCTGTGGAAGCCACGTGGAAGGATCTCAAAGCTGCATCTGGATTGGAAGTCCGAGGGCTTCCAATCAGAGAAATTAGGACATTTCCATAAATTGCATGAGCTTCCTAGCTGTGACATGATTGTTTGTATGGGGAAGGTTTAGTCAACTGTCAGTATTCATCTTGGTCCCAATCTTGCCGCTTGAGATTTCATTCTGAAGAGTCAAGTTGTTTGTGAACCTTAAAAATCAAAGTTCAAACAGTTGATCTCCAATCGCGGGAAACTCACAGGTGGTGCTGCCTTCCAAAAAAATAGTTAAGAATGCGTCCCAAGCACCTTTGGGTGCCTTCCCTGTGGCTTGGCTTCTGGGTGCTGCTGGCAGTAGGCCAGTGGGGTGGATGCAGAGTGAGGCTCTGGCTGCCGCAGGTCCTCGCAGGGTGACAAAGCGTGTGCTGCAGGAGGGGGTTGTGCTCATGTCCCTGGGCCCTCGTGGATCCTTCCAGAAGGGCAGCCCCACGGGAGGTACATGCAGGGGTAGCCCCAGGGTCTCCAGGTGCCCTGTGGGCAGGGAAGCAGCAGGATCAGGTGTGTGACAGCTGCTGCTGCCTTTACCAAGGGGCAGAGGACACCTTTCCGGAGTGTGTGGCCATGGGGAAAGGGTGCTGTGCACTGAGGGTCCCATCCCCGGGCAGGGGGCTGCAGAAGCTGTGATCTGTCTGCTGGAATGAGGCTGGGCTCTCACCGGGCTCCGACTGGGACACTTGTTGGGGTCCATCGTGGGTGTGCTGATGTGACGTCATCGGGGTGTTCCTTAGCCAGCTGTCCATCACTGAGAGCAGAGGTGAGCCCCGTGTCCCCATGTTGCCAAGGTCTCCAACATGGAGTCCTCGTGGAGGTGAGTGACAGGGGACGGCAAAAATAAAGAACACGCATTCACCGAATCATGCTCTTTCTATGTGAGTGGCAAAGCTCATGTGTCTTGATGTCTGAAAGAAGTTTTTGTTGTTGTTGTTGTAATTAAACCTGTTTGCAGCGGCTCAATCCTAACCTTTGTTTTCTGATGGTTAAATCCCTCCTTAACCGCAGCAGTGTAGGCTTAGGGTTATTCTCTACTGAGGGGCGGCTAATGTCACCGGGGGAATGGACCGGGCAGCTCCCTGCCATGAGAGGAGGGTGGCCTTTGGCACATGGATGATGGACACCGGCCCTTTGGGGTCATCTCGGCATTTGATGGCAGACGCCTTGTTAAACCGGTTTCCCTTGGAGCAAAATGTTCTCGAATCCGTGTTGCTTGAAGGCAGCAGATTGCTGGATAACAAGGGGTCTTCAAAAGTTTGCGGAAAATGCATGCTAAGAAAGACACCGCGCATGGATTTCAGATTTTATTTTTTGGCAGCAAATTCAACTTATTTTTAAAATTCCGTTTTCCCACACACGTTTTAAGTATCCTCTTAGACTCCAAACCCAACACAGTCGACACACATGCACCAGTTATACTAGGGGAGAAGAGACGTAAGAACCTCAGAATGTCAGTCTTTTTTCTCTCTGCCTTTCGTTAGCTTCTAAATTTCCAACAATATTGCTAACCCTTGTGCCAGTCCTCGATGGTGCCTTGTGTCAGAGGTCTGTGCATCCAGGTGGAAGAGAGTGAACGATTAGTTTCGTTCATCCCTTTATTCAAACGGGAAATATTCCCGTGTCTGCTGCTGTCCATCCTCCACCACCACCACACACATAGCCTAAAGCAAGTGCGGTTCTGTCCGCATTGAGCCCCTGATGCAGGGAGATCAGAGGTTTGACACTGACCTTGCCCGACCGTGGCCAGGGTCTCCAGGTCTGCTGACCTGAATCTGTGCAATGGCCATACCTCACTGTGCACAGCCCACACAGGTGCATTTCTGGGAAAGCTCTAGGCAGAGCCCAAGGCATCCAGTGAGGCTCGGCAGATGTAAGCAGAAAAGCTGGGCTGTCTTAGGGAGGAGCCAGCTGTGACCCCACCGGGTGTGGCCCAGGGGTGCTGGGGCTCAGAGGTGGGGAGCTCTGCCAGGAGAGCCCCCCGAGCGTGTCCAGCCCTCGCCTGTCTGGGGCCAGCGTCAAGCAGAGGCCTTGTCCTTGAGCTGCAATCTCACCTGTCTCTTCCCTGGAAGGATTCAGCCGGCGCAGGGATTCGCTTCGAATACAAGGTGCGGGTCAGGGGGCAGGGACCGCAGAGTACTCTGTTCTGCCTGTCACCCTTCAATACCTTCAGTACCAACACCACTTCACTTTCTTTCCATGTTGAAACCCACAGGGCAGTGCACTGACACTTGCTAAGCTGTGATTTTTAAAACTTGAGGCAGAAGCCCACTCCTGTGCAGGATGTGTGGTGAGGCTGCTGGCTGGAAAGCCAATCCTAACACCAGCCACCGCCACCGCCACCAGCTCTTAGGGAAGGGAACTCTGCCTCTTTCCCCTTCACTCAACTCAGAGTTCCGCACGGGCTCAGTAGCATCCTGTAACCGCAGGTGAAAAATCTTTGTCAGGGCTGGTGCTGTGGCATAGCAGGTAAAGCTGCCGCCTGTGTTGCTGGCATCCCAAATGGGCACTGGTTCAAGTCCCTGCTGCTCCACTTGCAATACAGTTCCCTGCTGGTGTGCCTGGGAAGTCAGTGGAAGATAGCTCAGGTCCTTGGGCCCCTGCACCTACGTGGGAGACCCAGAAGAAGCTCTTGGCTCCTGGCTTCGGATCTGCCCAGCTCTGGCTGTTGCAGCCATTTGGGGAGTGAACCAGCAGATGGGAAATCTCTCTCTCTGTCTCTTTCTCTCTTTCTCTCTCTGTAACTCTGCCTTTCAAATACATAAAATCTTAAAAAAAAAAAAATTCCCCGTGGCTGGCACAGTGGCTCATTTGGTTAATTCTCCGCCTGCAGTATCAGCATCCCATATGGGCACTGGGTTCTAGTCCCGGCAGCTCCTCTTCCAGTCCAGCTCTTTGCTGTGGCCTGGGAAGGCAGTGGAGGATGTCACAGGTGCTTGGGCCCCTGCACCCACATGGGAGACCGGGAGGAAGCACCTGGCTTTAGATTGGCGCAGTTCCGACTGTAGCGGCCGTTTAGGGGATGAACCAACAGAAGAAAGACCTTTCTCTCTATCTCTCTCACTGCCAATAAGTCTGCCTGTCAAATAAAAAAAAATCTTGCTTAAAAAAAAATCCCCCTTTAGGTTCCCCCGAACACCCAGGCCTATAGCTGAGCCTGAGTCAGGGCGGCGTCAGCCCCCTGGCACTGGCACCCTGTGCAGTAGAATCAGGCAGCGTGGCCATGGGCACTATTCTTGAACCGCACCTGCTCTGTCTTAATTACAACAACCTGCAAAGGCTTAGGTTAGGGCAGGGGTCAGTTGCTCAGGTCATCCTAAGCAGGTTCCCCTGGCCCAGGAAGGGCAGGTCACAAAGTAATGTCACCCCCGACCCAGGAGCGGCTGCAGATCCCACCCAGAACGCAGAGCAAATCTGTCGCTCCTGGTATCTGGTATCAGAAAGACAATTTTTATTGGCCCACCTTTTTTTTTTTTTTTTTTTTTTTTTCTGTTTTAAGGGAAAAAAATACAAGTCACACAATGGAGCATCAGTGAACAGTAAGAGAGAAACCAAATCAGTGCCGCAGAAGGGCTGGATCTGAGAAACCTAAGATGAGTGGATGTTGCAAGTCCAAGTGGACCTCCTGCAAGATAGCAGTCATGTGCAAAAAGCGTGGGGCTTCCCCGGGAAGCTGGTGTTGGTCCAGGGAGCACGCGTTTGCGTGCAGGCAGGTGATTACATGCTGCCCACCTGAGGGGGCGCCCAGGAGTAATGCTGTGCCTCTCCAGTTGGGTCCTCCTTGATAGTAGACTTGAGCACCTCACATACATAGTTGTAATCTGTGGAGTCCTATATGTATCAAATGTGAAAATGCTTCAAAATGTTCTTGGAAAATGGAATGAAAAGAGAAGCTCATTTTGATGCAAAAAATGTTGAAATCTTATGTATTCGACATAGTCTTCAAAAAGCTCATGAAAAATGAGTATTATTTAAAAAGTGCATAGATTCCAAAATTTTTTTTGCACCAAAATAAACTTGCCTTTTGGTTCCATTTATCCATGGCCTTTCAGGGATACCGTGGGTGCCGGGAGGGCCCTTTTTCAGGGTGTGGCCTCCCTGGTCCCCAAGGGTGTCCTCAGCTCTCAACTCTGCTGTGGGAGCCCCCTGTCTGGATGACATCCTTGGTCACCACCACACCCATCAGCTGTTTGTTTTGAAAGGGTTAGGAACCAAAAGGCCACTCACGGCTCTCTCTCCGGGTGCTGCACCTCAGGGTCCCTACTCGGCAGGTATGAGGCCTGCTCTCCTCCCCCCATCAGCTGAATTTTTAGCAGCTTCTGTAGCAAACTCATTGCAGGGGTGGTTGTGCGTTCTGCCTGGGGGTGCTTGGCAGAGCCAGGTGCACCTGACTGCTGAGCCAGGTGTCCTTGGGGCCCAGCTGTCTCACCCATGCGGAGACACTGGATCCCTGCCGGGTGGTCTCTTGTGGCTCAGGTGAGAAGCTCAAGTTAACAGCCCGGACTGTGCTGTGCCAGCCTGGATGCGCGTGTGTTGAGGTTTTTAGCCACTGTCCCTTCCTTAATATGGTTTAATTATTTGTGTCTCCCTGAGTGATGTCCCTATACGTGAATACAGTGTTTTAATTCCCTGTGTAACCTTTAAAAATATTTATTGGAAACATGATTTATGTGCAAAATTCCTAAGGAATTCTATCATTTCAGATGGAAGGCTCTTGTGTCTGTGGCATTCTCTTATCTGATGCTGAGCCGGCAGCACCAGCAGCTGCTGTGCATCGCTCGCTGGTCCCTGCAGCATTGCCAGATCCACACCTTACGCAGATCTTCTTGGCCATTCCCTGTAGGGAACGAACGGCGTGACTTTTAACGGGTGTGTGTGTGTGTGTGTGTGTGTGTGTCTTCGTGCCTGCCTTTATATCCAGATGCACTCACTCAGGAAGAGCACCTCCTCCGATCCCTAAGACCTGGCTCCTGTGCTATTGGAGAGACTGAGTGGAGGTGAATCTGATGCACTTAGCCGTGGCACAGGGCTGGTAGGTGTGTCCACTGGCCAAAGCAGACACCTGCAGGCAGGCAGTGGCGATGCCAGACAGCTCTCCGCTTGGGTCTAGGTGCTGGCTACTGTCTTGATCATTTCCTTCTGATGGTGGAGATTTTATCATGTAGAGATGGCAAGTTAAGATACTTTTATTGAATGAACTTCCTGCTAAGTTTCTAAGCCCTAGTTGGGCTTATGACATAATTGCTCTACATGTTGATACCGTCTTTTATCATAATTGTTTTCCATTGTTTTTAATAAAGGGATATAAATAATAGGAGACATTTTAGAAAGTGGGATTTTTTTTG
>OX463232.1:21810834-22000834 GCA_949820135.1 Sylvilagus floridanus
CACCTTGTTGGTTGGGTCCTGCGGTGACGGTGGGGACGGCAGCGGATGCCAAAGGCCCCAGCAGCTGGCACAGTGCCTGGCCCACCCCTCTCCTGATACAGCTGGGGTGCGATTTCTGATCACAGCAGTGATCTTGGGGAGGCGAGGGGCAGGGGCTTGGGAGGGAAACAGAGTTGGGTGCCCCTGTTAACGCAGCCAAGAGCAGGAGCCGGCGCCGGGGAGCCCCATTGGGGCGCATCTGTCCCTTCCCTCTCTACCAGGCGAGTCCTGGGAACAGTGGGGGCTCCGGCGATCTCATCCTTGGGTCAGGGGGCGAGCGCGTCCTGGGTGGGGGGAGTCAAGGCGCTGTTGGGCTTGGAGCCCTCAGAGCCGCCCCCCGCCCTCGGCGACGCGCGGGCCCCGGGCGCCCCCGCCTGGCGCCGCGCCCCGCTCACTGCGGGCCCGGGCGCAGCTCTCCAGGCGCGCTGCCAAGCGCCGGGTCACCGAGCTGACAGTGGCGCGCCCCGGCGGTCCGCTGGGGCTCCGGGAGGAAGGAGACAAAAAGTGAAAGCGAAACCCTACCCGGCAGGGCGCGTCCGCCGCGGGCTGGGCTCCGTGGCTGCGGGGAGCATCCCGCACGACCACGGAGCTGGGCGGCGCCCCCGAATCCCCGCAGTGGCTCTCACAGATGTTCTGGTGTTGGACAGCCCCCGGTGGAGGCGTGGTGCGCCCTAGACAGCAGCACAGCAGTGCGGGAAAGGCGACGCAGCCAAGTCCTGGGTCCCTGGCTGGCTTTGCAAAAATCTCTTCTCTTGGAAGCTGAGCCTTTTGACCCGATCTGCTGTTTTCTTCCCAGCCATCTGACCTGCCTGAAGCTGCCACCAAAAGTCACTTTGTGAACAAAGGAACAGACCACCGCTGGGGTCTGAGGGCCAGTCCCTGGGTGCTTCTCCCGTCCCTTTCACAAAGTGCACCCTCGCTTTGGAAGAACGTGACCCCTGACCCTGGCCCTGGCTCTCTCTCTCTCTCTCTCCCCCACTGCCTGGCTCCCTGGGAGCTGCAGCCAGGGTGACAGGTTCGAGACAAATCGCAGCCGCCAACTTCCTGTCCGGCCCGCTTGCCACTGGGAAATGGGCCCTCCCTCCGCCTCTCCCGGGTACCAGGTACCTGGATTGATGGCGTCGCCTTCACCGCCTCTCCTAGCAAACTTCTCATAACCCGATGCATAAATAATCACATGTTTTATAAATAGCTGTGGACAAGAGGCTGTAAAACAACGAAGATATATTTGTGCCTTTATGTCCTAGGAATATTTTCTAAAACGACTGTTTTATTGGGCGTGGGTTGCATGGGGGCGTGTGGATACGGAACAGTCCCCAAAGTTGCCCCACCCCCTCCCCCCAGGTCAGACGGGCTCTATCCTTAGCAAATTGATAAGGTTCCATGGGCAAGCTTTATTCGTCCTGACACGAGCCTATGACACTTTATAAAAAGAAGTAATCCAGAACAATCTCTAGGTAATTAACACCTAGATAAACAAACATAAATTTCTATATTGCATTTATTTGGACTACCACTCAAATATGCGTGAACCATGCTTTTTTAATTAAAAGATAAATCCATGTGACACTTAGCCTCAAACTTAATTATTCAGCATAGTATAATAAAAAATAGACCCATTAAATGTGTCTAGCACTGTATTTCTGTATTAACAGCAAAACAGTTCGGTCTGGGGTCATTTAAATTTTCCCCCTCCTCTTGGCTTGCGATTTCTCTGCTCACATAAGCCATTCCTCTCCCTCCCTGTCTCCCCCACCGCACCCCCTCATCTCCCTCTCCCTCTCCCTCTCTTTTAACACCAACAGGTGAAAAGCTGAAAACTCTGCACAAGCCCTAATGTGGAAAGCTCAGCTGAGCAACATTTTAAATATTGTATTACAGCATGCTTTTTTTTCCCTTGCCCTATGGGAACATGCCTCTGGCTGGATGGGACTTGCCCAGCCCTTATATCTTGGAATGAAGATCACGATGTTTAATACTAATTTCCTTGGGACTGCGCTCACAACCTACCAGACGAAGTTTTTGTAATATATGCTTCCAATACAGATGTTAAACAGGGAAGCAGAGAAGTGTTCAAATCCCAAACTGCCAGAGACAGGAGGTTTATCATCTTCACAAAAGTTTCTCAGCACAAAATAGTAGCTGAACGCTGGGTACCAGCTTTGGGTTCCTGGGGAGAGAAATTCGTACCTGAGACGCTCCCTACCTGCGTGTGCGGTAGGAACAAAGGTGCCGTCAGTTACCCTGAGAGTCTGAAAAATAGAGACCACGTGCCAGGCATCATGCTGAATGCTTGGTGTACTGTGTCACCTCTCGTCTTTGTGGCAAGGGGAGATTTGAAGATGTATTTTATTTATTTGACAGGCAGAGTTATGAGGCAGGGCAGGACAGGGGGCAAGACACACACACACACAGAGAGAGAGAGAGGTCTCCCATCCACTGGTTCACTCCCCAAAAGGCTGCAATGGCCAGGACTAGACCAGACCAAAGCCAGGATCCAGGAGCTCCTTCTGAGTCTCCCACTTATGGGTGCATCCTCTGCTGCTTTCCCTGGCTCATCAGCAGGGAGCTGGATCAGAAGTGGAGCAGACGGACTGGAACTGACGCCCCTATAGGGTGCAGGCATTGGAGGTAGCGGCTTAACCCAGTACACTGCAGCACCAGCCCTCAAGGGGAACTTTGAATCCAAATCTCACATTGGACTTGCACTCCCATAACCTAATTCCAAAAACCATATGCTAAGCTCCCTGATGTCTGGGTTGCCCCCAGCTGGTCTCAGACTGGACACTGGGGTCATGGAGATCTGTGGCCTTGGCTTGGCCAGGACAGGCACCTTTAGGGGAAGTGGACTTAGACCTCGGCGGGGGAGGGAGGGACCAGCCACTCGCTGTTGTCCAGGACTGCCCCCAGGGTTTACCGCCCCTTGTTTCCTGAGAAACAAGTCCTGTAGACTAGAGCTCACCAGGGTGGGAGATCACCCTATACAGTCCCCCCTCAACCCTACCCCCACTAACCCATTCACAGAAGGACCCACGAGAGCCACACAAAGGGCCCAGGAGACTGCCCCCGACTCTTTTCCAGGGAGCTGAGCAGTGAGTGATGTCTCTCCTGGATCCCAGCTACCTGTCCCAGAATCCTCACAGGTGCTGCCGCATGGACTGTTACCTTGGCTGCGCAGGGTCTTAGAGCCTGTGTCTACACTGCACCACCATTTATGTTATCACTGTCACTTCTGAGGATGGTTCTTCAACTCTGGTTGAAGCCTCTGGCTGGCTCTCTGCACAGTCTTTCCGTATTCCAGCTCCTCGGACCCCTGAGAGAGCCTGGGGCAGCTGACACTGTCGCTGTCCACTGGATGAGATGAAGCAGCAGATTGGAGGAAGTCCACCAGGCTCACGCAGCTCCTAAGCATCCAGGACAGGAATTCCGAGCCCCCATGCCCTCCTTGCATGGATCTCACACACACGTCCCCTGCCGCCCTGGCAGGCTCTCCTAACCCTCTCAGCAAAGCAGCTCCTCAGACGGATGTCTCCATCAGGTAGGAAAGTGCTCTTCCCCTGACCCTCCTCTTCCAGAGAATTTACATTTCCTTATGCGAGCATCAGATTAAAATCTGTTTTCTCCCTGGACAGTGGTCCGTGGGCACGATTCCTGACTTGTCACCGCCTGATGCCAGGCACACAGCCCGCCTCTGTGTTGACCAAGCCGGTGGAGTAACATTAACCTTGAGAACAGTTCTTAACCATTGCATCTCCTCTCTTCCCGACATTGTGACTTTCCAAACAAGGAAATTAGAAATCAAACCTTGAGACATTTTCCTCGGAGCATCTAAAGGGGACAAGTGTGGAAGGAGTCCCAAGCACAGTGGCTGTATTTGTGTGTAGCTTTTCCTGGGTGCAAAATTAATCTCAGAGTTCCCCATGTCTTATTCTAACCCAGGACTCACAACACCCAGCATTTGTAGAATACTTTATAAAATGTATGTACAATTTCCCCACCAGATCCCATTCATTTCTCATAATTTTATGGATACAATCAATGAATTCAGCACAGTTAAATTGCTCGAGATCAGGCAACCAGTAAGTAGTTTAGCTAGGGTTCAAGTTGAAGTCATTACACCCCAAATTTTGTATTCTTTTCACTGGACTAATCTACCAATCATCTGTAGCTCTTAGAGAGCTCCAAAATATTTTGATGGAAATAAATATCGATGCTTCTTAAAAATGCCTCCTACTTACAGTTTTATTTTTATTTTTCATAACAGCTTTATTGAGATATAATTCACATACCATAAAATTCATCCTCTTAAATTGTACAATTCAGTGGGTTTTAGTACACTCGCAAAGTAGGACAACCATCACCGCTGTCTAATTTTAGAACATTTTTATCACTTTGGAAAGAAAACTCCAACTCATCAGCTATCACTCCTGGTTCTCCCCTTCCCTCCGCCGTGGGCAGCCATTAGTGGGCTGTCTGTCACCATAGATTTGTCTACTCTGGACACTTCGCATAAACAGAATCATATGGGCTGTAGTATGGTGCCTGGCTCCTTGGTTCACCCACCCAGGCTGTAGCACAAGGCTATACAAGGCAGTCCTTATTTGTTTATGGCAGAATAATATTCCCCTCCATGGCTGTGCCGCATTTTGTTCATCCACTCATTGCCTACCTTTTTCTGACAAGTGTTAAGGCACATGGACACCTTACAAAATCCAAGTGACCAGGACCTCCTGAAAATGCGGAAGGCTGGAGCCGCTTCCTCATGGCAGTGCCGTTCGACGAGGGTCCACGTGCTCCCCAGCCCACCTGATAGCCCAGCGTTCCTGCCCTCCTGCCTCACCAAGGAGGGGTCTCCTCCAGCTCCTGCGGGTTTCAGTTCCATCGTGCAGGTGTCGTGGACAGAAGTCCAGAGCCCTCGTTCAACTGAGACCTCCACATTTGACATCTGTAGTCCCGGACAGTCAGGACCGATGACAGCTCTGTTCATGTGCCCCCTTTCCCCGCCCTAGGACACACGCAGGCTCCCAGGCTAAAGAAGCACACTGAGCAAACTGCTGTAACTTGCTGCAGGTACTTTCGCTGGCAGAACCCACATGGGCCCTCCACAAGCCAGAGCTCTAGCGTGCACCCTGCAAATTTATTTTTCGGGCCAAACTAAAGCACAGAATGTAAAAAAAAAAAAAAAGAGCTCACTCATCAGGTGGTGAGCACACTCCCAGGCCCCCAAGCTATTTTCTTCCAGAGGAAATATCCAGATTATCCTCAGATAATTTGGTGGGGAAAGACTTCTTTGCATTTAATGATTTATTTGAAATTAAAAAAAAATACTTTTTACCAGTAAAATAGAATAATGGACTCCAGGGCTCTAAGTGGCTCCTGCTATGATCACCACAATAAGGGGCATTAATATTCCCATAGTTTGATGTTACAGAAAATGAAGTGTGGTTCATACAGGCACTTGGGCGTGCACAGGCTGGCATGCACACACATACCACACACACACACACACTCAGTCCCCTGGAAAAGCATGTGGCTCTCCCAGAATGCTACAGGGCTTTTAAAAAAGTGGGGTTGGACCAAGAGTCTTGCCGAAGTTTGATGACCGCCCCTCTCTACACACACAGGTTTTATTCTTTGCAGTAAACATAAGTGAATAGGAAAAGATGTGGGTTTGTTTTTTGTTCCCAGAGGTAGAGGTTTTATTGCGTAAAACACTGGATAAAACTGGACTGCTTCAAAGACATTTTATTCTAACAGCAGAAAGAAAACAGTCATTGCTGAAAAAACAACTTTTAATACTTTCTATACCAGAATAAAGTTCTGTCAACTGATGTATTATAATAATAAATAATGACCAAGAATAAACTTTAAATACAAAGTTCTCTACTTGTTACAAGCATAGCAACAAAATCCTCTACTCTATGGATCTCAGATTTCCTCCAAGATAGATGTTGTTTTCTCGGTGCAGGAATGGAGACAGTATCACAGACTACAAAGTTACAGGGCAAGGACTTGACATGTTTAGATATGGGAACCTGATGACATTCAGAAACTGACACTGCATCACCGCGGCTGTCACTTGTTTGTATTACAAGTTACAAATGTTCTGGAAAGAAGGCCTGTGTCAGAGGGGGAATCAGGATGGCTCACACTGGACAAAATGGAAATCCACACGCACGCCACAAAGGAGAGGGGGTGTTCCCAGTGTCACAAACAGAATTATTGCCTGCCGCATCTGACGATGCCCAGAAGACACAAACGAATACTCGAAGAACTCCCGAGTGCTAGAAATGGAATGTGGCTCTCATTTTTTTCCCACTTTTTTTCCTCTTTTTTTTCTTTTTTTTTCTTGTTTTTTTTTCTTTTTTTTCTTTTTTTTTTCTTTTTCTTTGCTAAGATACCAAAAGCGGGGCAAACACACAGAAAGCAAGCGACTGGCACAGTCACCAAACACGGTAGTGCAGTTAAAATCCTAAAGCTTACTACACTCAGAAAGTTTTCAGTAACATCTCAGTCCTTTCTCTAGGCTCATAGAAACAGTTGCATTAAGTGTATCAACTCGATTTAAGTAAAGCAGTGAGAACTAGACTAGAAAAACAAGAAAGCAGCTTGCGCCAGGCCAGATGGGTGCAAGGGACGCCCCCCACCCCACCCCACCTCCACTGAAACCTCGGGGAGACCACCCCCTCTGACAGCTGTAGCAAACCCGGTTCCCCATCAACCTCAGATTCCTTCTGGGCTCAGGATAGATAGCGCTAAGGATTTTATTTACATTGATTGCAGTTTAGCATTTTTGTAAACTGCTGTAGGCAGAGCTGAAGTTTTTAAGGCCCTGGGGTTTTATTCTGCGCTCCCAGCCTGTAAGGAAATATTGACTTTTTTTTTGTTTTAAAGTCTGAATGATTTTGTTTTAGAAGAAGTTAATACTTCCACACCTCTCTACCATCCCGAGCGACAGCACCAGTGTCGTGTCACTCAAAAGAAGTAGGCGAAAAGGCCGAACTCATACCCTTCTAGCACATTCCAGAAGAAACCTTTAACGAGTCTTCTGAAATCAGTTTTTTTGTTGTTGTTTAAAGTGAGTGAAGTGTGTCTTTCTTGACCCTCAGCGTGTCGCCTCTGTGTGGTGCAGAATTTGATGAATTTGGAGTATCCAATCGGTAGAAAATCTAAAATCTACAAAAATATAGAACACATTTGTTTTACAAAAACAGACATTCTAATTCAAACAGTTTTCTTCATTAAGAGATAGATAGCACGATGTTTAGATTCATCTTACAAGCTATTTCGTGAGAGCTTGCTGGAGAAGAAAATCTTGCTTCATGTCTGTGACACTTACAAAAACTAACACTTGAAAAAAACATCTGATACTAAGGACCGGAGCAGCCAGCATTCAAGTAAACTTTTAAAATCAATATTAACAAAAAATAACAAATTCCATGATCATGTAAATTTCCATTTCTCATCAGCACCTTTATGGATAGGATAGGATACCTTCTCTAAGAACATTTCATATCATGTACCCGACATTGTTGTAAAATATCAACCTTCTTCCCCATTCAAAAATTTCAAAAAAAAAAAATGGCAGCCAAAAAAAAAATATTTCCCTCGCTACTGCAATGTGATCTACAAAAAGGAATCACTCATCAAATCTGCAATGGGCATCTGTCTGCAGACACTTCCTGAACATTGATTCATTTAGCTGCATATTTAAAAAAAAAATCCACATTTAAGATCGCCGTCCTCTGCAGTGCCGGTCAGCCCTGGTGCTGGCTGCCGGCTGTCTAGGGTTTCTCCGAGAGTGCAGTTACGACACCACGTCAATCGATTTTCTCTGCAGTGACCGCTCCAGTCTGACTGGCACCACAGCTGCCTCCCAACACATCTCATTAGGGTGCTAGGCAAATGACGGCAGCTGGTGTCAGATGATAGAGGTGTTTTCAACAACGAAAACACAGCCTCCCTCCATCGGCACGGCAGCACTGAATCATTTAGATGGTATCGGTTTTCGGTTAAGAGCATTATTTTGGGACAAAGACGACTTTCGAGTTTGGAAGGGCCCCCGGGTTTTCTTGCGCTCCGAGGACACAAGCATTCTTTTGAAATCGCTTTTCTACCCACCTGCATTGTTTGGAAGTACTTGTTGCCAGGTAACAGTTTAGCAGCCATGTTCAAGGGCTGGGTGATTTTTTTTTAATATAGATATATAGATATATAGATATCTTTTAAAATTTTTGTAAAGGTTCTATACACTAGGAGGGGCATCGCATGTGATTTTTTTCCCCCTTGGAATGCCGTTAGCAAACTCTTCCGCCGGATGCATCACCTTAACACTGCGTGAAATCCTACTGCAAGGTGCAGGGTTCGGGGCTGCTCAGTGGCTGTCCTCCTGGCACTTGGCGCCCTCCTCCGCCAGCTCTGCTGAGCTCCCCGCCTTCACAGCTGTGGGCTCCTCATAATTCCCAGAAGCCTCCGAGTCGACTCGGGAGCGCTTGAACCTGCGGTCAGGGTACTGGCTGTTGTCAAAAGGCATGCGATGGACGCAGAGGACGTGGGTCTTCAGGTTCCCCTTCTGAGAGGCACTGTAGGGACAGTAGCGACACTGGAAAGGCCTGTGACCTGTAGGCAGAAAGAGCGGCCGGTCAACACTGCTGCTCACACCTTCCCTGTCCCCTCTCCGCCCCTCCAGACCCCCAGGGTCGCCATCAGTGGCACCGGTGCTGCCCACATCATTAGGGCTACTGCTGTCCTTTAGTACAGAAAAGCAGCCAATATGTCAGGCACCTAAAGCGGGATTTCAAAGATCCTCCCATCCTGGCCAGAGTCTTCCACCCCGAGTTTGCAGGTGGTGCACGAGACACCTAGACAATCAATGGTGGACGCTTTGCAGGACAAGAGGTAACATCAGCCATCCCAGGCAGGTACTTAGAGAACAACAGAGAAACAAATTTTCCCCAGTGTTTTGTGGATACAATTCAAAGCTACCCTGATCCACACTGAAAGGTGAAATTTCATGCCAGTTTCGGGTGCAATAAAATATTAATATTTTCATTTTTTCCCAACCAATTTTAAAAGGTAAAAGCCAGAAAAACAGACAAGAGACCCATCTGGCCTAGGGGCTGCACTTTGCTGGCCCAGCTACACAAAAGACCATAAATTCCTCATCTGTGAGTCGGATCCAGGTCCTAGTACAAAGCCAGGCCCCTTGCTTAGCCTCCCAGGAACTCTTACATTGTTGAGGAAACCCAGCATGGGCACTGGGGAGAGAGGGGCTGGCTGCAGGACAGCGTTGGAGGGGCCGACCTGGAGGGATGTGTGGAAGCTGAGGGTTTGAGGGAGGAGCAGCAGGGAACAGGACAGGGATGAGCATGCTCGCATCCGCAGGGCCAGCCTGAGTTGTTCGGAAGTCAGACTTTTGAGCAGAGAACATTGGAGTGAAACTTGCTAGCCAGCCTGCACTTCAGAAGAAGATGGACTCCTGCGGACGTCTGCCTGGTGCCCACGGTCGGATCCTGCACACACTCCATCTGCCATCTGGAGGAGCTGGCACGGGGACTGCATGGGGCAGTGACAGTGGGGTGATTGTGTTGCTCCCAGGGCTGGGAAGCTGTGCATGTCGCCTTCCCGGAAGCTCCCAGAGAGGTCAGACCCAGGAATAAGTTTCATTGGCTCAAAACAATTAAAATAAAACAGAATAAACAAGTGACCAAATAGGCCTAACTATTTGCCCCAGAAAACAGCCAAACACGTTCAGCACTTTTCCGGAGCAGAAATGGCAGAACCCTGTGCATCTGGTTAGCAGAACAGCCTGACTCCTGAGAAACTGCAGGTCACCGTAATGTGGGGATGTGGGGGTCACTAGCCCACCAAACTGCGTCCAGGGCTAGACGTGTGCTTTTCCTTAGTCAGCTTCAGGAGTTTGCACTGTTTTCATAGCCAAAGGATCTCCAGACCAATGCATTCTCCCACTTGAATCTCCTTAAAGGCTCCCCTTCGGAATCTGGTCCAAGGCGTGCCTAGACTCTGAGCATGGCAGCCTGCAGCTGGGCCCTCATGACTCCAGTTCCCCATTCCCGTCCCATCTGCCCCAGGGACACGAGAGCGAGCACCCAAGAGAAGCCCAGCTTTGGACTTCTTGGCCCCAAAGCTCTGATGGCCACTTCTCCTCTAAGGAATAATCAAGGCCACTTTGGCTCGGTCTCAGCCATCCATCCGCCCAGTCTCCAGGAGAGCGTGCCCATTGGTGCAAAACCACACGTCAGGGGGTCTCTGCGATCGGCTTCACCCTGTGGGTCTCTGTGCCCTCGTCTGAAAGGACGTGTCCACCTCTGCAGACTCCAAACCCGCTCCTCCTTCCAAGCTTTGTTCAACATGACGCCTTCCTGGCGGGCCCTTGGATATGGACTGGTCCCCTGAGAGGCTGCAGGCTCCCAAAGCAGGAGTCAGAACTCTCTCAGGATCAGCAGTGCCAAGCCCTGCACCTGTCACAGAGCGAGCAGAGCTGAACTACTGCTTATCTTACTGCTTTGCCTGTCCTTTTCTCAAAGGAGTTACTCATTTTTGGATAGAGTTTCTACTACTTTAGTTTCTACTATTGTGCCTAATATAAGGCTGAATTTAATCCATTTTTTCCCTTGCAAAAGCTAAGGTGCAAGGGCTGGCACTGTGGCACAGCAGGTTTACGCCCTGGTCTGAAGTGCCAGCATCCCATATGGGTTCCGGTTCGAGTCCCAGCTGCTCCATTTCTGATCCAGTTCTCTGGTATGGCCTGAGAAAGAAGTAGAAGATGCCCAAGTCCTTGGGCCCCTGTACCCACGTGGGAGACCTAAAGAAACTCCTGGTTCCTGGCTTTGGATAGGCCCAGCTCCGGCCATTGTGACCATTTGGGGAGTGAACCAGTGGATGGAAGATCTCTCTCTCTCTTTCTATGGCTCTGCCTCTGCCTTTCAAATAAATAAATCCTTTTAAAAAATAAATAGCAAAACAAAGGGGCAGTCATCGTGATGTGACAAGTAAAGCTGCCATTTGCAACGCTGGCATCCCCTATCAGAGTGCCAGTTCAAGCCCTGGCCACTCTGTTTCTGATCCAGCTTCCTGCACGTGTGACTGAGAAGGTGACCCATGCTTGTGGGCCTGTGTACCAGGTGGGAGACAAGGATGGAGTTCCTGGCTCCTAGCTTCAGCTTGGCCCATACCTGGCAGAACACTCCCCCCCTTTCATATAAATAAAAAGCAATAAATAAGCATTTTAGAAGGAAAAGGCATTTTCCCTTCTGTGACAATGACCGTAACTTAGTGCTGTGCTGGGCACCAGTAACTTCCAGCACATCCTTCTACCAAGCCGCTTAGAGAGAGCCCTGAGCCCCTGGGACTCAAGCACACAGCTCATGAGGTTATCACCCCTGTGCACACCGAGCTATGCCAAGGACTTGAGCGAGTCTGAAAGGAAACTACCAAGCAGGAGGAGGGAGGGCTCAGTTCCGGAGCAGGAGGTCTGGGAGCTGTTTGCAGATCACCCAAAAGCACCCAGGGCAAGAGATGAAACACCAGGCAACCCAACAAGGACTTTCAGATCTGCCCAGAGCTTCTCAGAAGGCAACGGTGTTGTCTCTCCTGCCACATGGTCACAGCTGAGGGCGGTCACTCTCCTAGAAACCAGCACAGGGACAAGGCCATCCACTGTTTCGCTTCCTTAAATGCATGGATCTGCTGGTGGAGAATACTGCCGCGCTAGGACAAGCTGCTGGAGTTAAGAACTTCGAGTGAGAAATTAATAAACAATGAAATCAAACCCTCTGGTGCCATGACCCAGGGAGATTCGTGGCGCTACAACCCCAGAGGAGTCTCCCTCTTCTCCAGGACCATGTTAGTCCCTCCATCCCTCAACTGCTCTTGCTCACCAGCCAGTCTGTTTGCCTTTGCTATTGTCATCGCCGAAGAGCGGTTTGTGTTGGAATCACATGCTGCAGCCCTTGAGAGCTCCCCTCTCTGCACGCCGTATCCCCACAGGGCCCGTGCACCGTGAGAGTGGTGACTAGAGGAGAACCTCAAATGCCACCTTTATTCATGAGAGTCTTTTTGACCAGCCAGCTTGGTCCAAGTTTTCTTTGTGATTTTATCCTATGGTTGCATTCTGAGTGTTTCTTGGTAGCCAAAGGTGATGGATGTTCTGGCACATGTGGGCATTTCAGTGGTGAAACCATTATGGGGTTTGTTTTCTGTTTAACTTGGGTGAGTTGAGAATCTATTTGTATGTGCATCTAAAGCCATGTGTGTGTACGTTTGTGGAAGGATTTCTACATATGCTAGACTCACAATAAATCCTGATCTTGCAAATAGGAGCTCTCCATATGATAATGGTAATACTTAAAGATCTCAGTGGCCTACAATCCACAGCTCTTCTTGTGCATTTTTGCATGTGTGTTCTCATAGTTGACCTTTATGGCAGTGTTGCCCAAGGTACTATTAGACCCATTGTACAGATGAGACTGTCAATGGACCGTGGGCCTGGAAGATCTGACTTTAAGACAAATTACCTGGGCTTGACGCTGTGACACAATGGGTTAAAGCCCTGACCTGCAGTGCTAGCATCCCCTATGGGCACCAGTTCCAGTCCTGGCTGCTACATCCCGCACCCTGCTAATCTGCCTGGGAAAGCAGTGGAGGATGGCCCAAATGCTCGGGCCCCTGCACTCACATGGGAGACCCTGAAGCAGCTCCTGGCTCTTGACTTCCGATTATCTCAGCTCTGGCCATTTTGGCCATTTGGGGAGTGAACCAGCAGATGGAAAACCTCTCTCTCTCTCTCTCTCTCCCCCTCTCTCTGTAACTCTTCAAAATAAATAAAATAAATCTTAAAAAAAGACAAATTACCCATGTATATAAAACACTTACATCCCTCCAAAATCCTTACAAACACTGTGACTATAATGTGTCTCTATAGGATACACACACACAAACGAATTATCCCAAGCAGTAGCATCCCTACCACCATCCAGGATTTTGCATTCTGTGGCTTCACCGACCCAAGATCAGCAGGTATCGTCGTGGCTCAGAGATCTTCCTAAATTGTTAGCAGCTCGGCACTACCTCACAGCAGTGCCATGCGCCCTGCACCATCTCACAGCAGTGCCACGCACCCTGCTCCATCTCACCATAGTGCCACGCGCCCTGCTCCATCTCACAGCACTGCCATGCGCTCGGCTCCATCTCCTCACGGGGACACCGCATCATCTCACACCATCACAAGAGGAGTGAGCACAGGAAAACAGGATGTCACAGTGAGAGAGACTGCATTCAGGGGCTCACGACATTATGTGGTTCCAATGGCTCCATCTGATGACCAGTCTGGTACTGTGTCTAAGTGAGAAATGACACTGCTTAGTAGGCATCATAAGTAGGCATGGATAGGGAAAACTGAGTGTATACTGGGCTCAGTACTCCCTGTGGTTTCAGACATCCACGTGGGATGTTGCCTCCTCTGGAGGTGGGAACCACTACACAGTAAGGCTTTCTGGATACATACATGACGTTGTCCACACACACTCATCCATCTGAGCTGCTTGGTGAGAGGTTCCCATGAGACCGATACAGAAGAGAGTGCTGTGGGGTCCTCTCAGAGGGAAGACTGGATTGGAGAAGCCATGGTATGCCCAGAGGAGAGCACTAGGGCCTCCCAAGAACGCACCTGTAAGGAAAGCTGATCCTTTGATGGTGGGAGCCTCGATTCCCAGGAGGCAAGTTCTGGTTATGCAGAGCACCTGGGGACACTTGACACCGTTCTGGGTCTAGCTACATCTGGTGAAGCTTTCAACTCCGCCATGCCACCCACCCCCCGAAGCCCCTGATACAGGCCCAAACGCGATGATGTTGAGATTCGCTGGCTTTCAGAACATAAACCAGGGCTTGAGCACAGACCCCAGGGCTGAGAGCTCCACTGACTGCGTCACTGTGGACTTCCAGGATCTGCGGCAGAAGGGGGCGTGGGAATCTGCTGGGAGCTTTCGGACTTTTCTGCGGTGGGGTTTGGAGGAAAAGAGATCTTCAGAAGGAAACAGGCCAGCCCGTTTTGTTCTTCATCCAAAGCGCTGACGCAGCAAGAGCTCCCGGGCACCGGTGTGATTAAAGCTTAAGAGATTTGGTCTCTCTCTAACTTTTCTGTACTCATTTGGTGGGCGAGAGAGAGAGAGAGAGAGAGAGAGAGGTCCCATCTGCTAGATCACTCCCCAAATGCCTGCCACAGCTGGGTTGAGCCAAGGGCAAAGCCAGAAGCCAGAAACTCAATCCAGGTCTCCCCCATGGCTGGCAGGGAACCAAGTACTTGAGCCATCCCTGCTGCCTCCCAGGGTGCCCGTTAGCAGGAAGCTGGAGTCAGAGCTGGAGCCAGGTGCGGAACCTGCACGCTCTCATCCGGGATGGGGGTATCCCAACCACTGTGCGAAACCCTGCCCCACCCTAGGGGCACTGGCCTTTGCCTGTGGGCAGTGGCAACTGGAAGACCCCCAGGGCCCTGCAGAAGGAGTAATGAGCCACATTTCACTGGGACACAGTTTAACAAACGTGGGTACGAATCTGCTGTCCGGTCTCTTGCAGGACAGAATTCTCCTTGGAGAATGCGGCCGGGGTTAAGCCTGGTGAGGGGTTGAGTCCATCACAGCACTTTGAGGCAAAGGCATTTATCTGTGCTGAGAGGGAGGTGATTGGGGGCTTCCAGGAGCACACCCCGGAGGGACAGGAGGCTCTCACGGTCTCTGCCTCCAGCCTCCCCTCCCTCCGAGCCCTCCATTTGCTGTCCTCTGGCCGCGTAGGGCTCCTCCCTGTCTTCAAATGCGTCATTGCCTCAGGACCTTTGGACAGTCCTTGCTCATCCTCCTGACCCTGTGTCGTCTCATCGCCATGGCTCATCCTTCAGCCACCAGCTCCAAGCCCTCTGCCACAGGAGGGCCTTCCCTGATTGTCCCAGATCCGCTGTCACACGCTGAGCCAATACTCTCTGCCCCAGTTCTAACACCAGCAGCTGAAGACATAACAGTCATGGCCAAGTTCCCCACTGGGCAGACTCTCAGCTCAACAGGGACGTGGACTGGGCCAGCAAAGGAGTGGAGGAGGGAGAGGAAGATAGCACCAGGCAATTGCAGACAGAGACACTGGGACAGGAAGCTGGCACAGGTGGGTCCTAGGCACTGGCCAGCGTGCTGGGGGAGGAGAGAGCCAGGGTCAGCCTCACAGGGTCCACCAGGAAGGCGGGGCCTCCAGCAGTGGGAGAAGAGAAGTGGGGAGACCCTTCCCACACTTCCCAGAAGACCCCTGCCCCATCCACCTGGATCCAGTTTCCAAGCCTGGAAGTGTGGCCAGATGGGTGCCCCCCCAACTACGCACCCTCACCTCACTCGCCTCTCTCCACTTCTCACTCGCAGGCCATCAACATCTCCCATCACTGCCTGGCGAAAAGTAAGTACATCATACGTTAATTTGTATTGTCACCGCGCCGCGGAGCCGTGGTAAAGAGCGCATTCATTTTTAATCCACTATGAATAATATATAAATATGTATACAGTGTGGAGGGTCAAGGGGGTATCAGAGAGCCGGGTGCACATTTTTATACCAGAAGGAGGGAAACGAGGTATTTTTCTTACTTGCTAAGATGGAAATACCTGCTGTATTCCTGTACCTGAGGGGGAGGGGAAAATGCCCGTCCTTGGGGGACCATCCATTAATTCCAGTGCAACAGCGTGGGCAGCTGCTCTCGTGGGAGGGATGGGGTTGCATCCCAGGAGCTTCCAGACTTTCCAAACCGTCTGCTTCTCCGGCAGACGGGAGACTGGAGAGATGGCAGCGGCCCAGCCTCTGGTCCGGAGGATGGTCAGATTGCCCATCAGTGAAGATCATCTGAGATTCACTCACTGACAGGGGCTGCCAGCAGGGGGCTGTGGTGGAGCCGGATCTTCCCATTTCACAGATGGCAAAGCCAAGGCCCAGGGAGAGGAAACACTTCCCCTAAGGCAGGTGTATACAGTTATCTGATTTCTGATCAGGAATTCAACCTGGGGTTATCTCTACACAGACCTGGAGTTCTCCATCCCCTGCTGTTTGCCACTGCCTGCAACATCCTGGCAGGAGATGTTCTACCAAGAGGAGTCTCCAGTCAGGAGCCACGCATGCTCCAGTAGGTTAGCCCACCAGCAACCTGCAGGGGTGTGTTGCACACGTATGTGGATGGATGTTGCACACACATCACATGCCACAGTCATCGCAGGTGCAGGCACAATGTAACCTCCAGACACCCATCAAAGTCTGGCCTCGGGCACACTCTGGTGCACAGGGCCACGTTACACAGTGGGATCTGTCCCAGGACACGCCCCCAAACACTGATACCAAGATCTACACACACTCAAGTCTCTGATATCAAGTGGCAGTGTTGGCACAGAACCTGTGCACCTCCTCCTGCGTACTTTCCATCATACTTCACATTCCTCAGAATGCCTGATACTGTGCAGGTGCTGCGTAAATAGTTGTTACACTCTGCTGTTTAGGGGCTCATGCAAGAAAGCTAAGTGTGTGCGGGCTCAGTGCAGACAAAACCACCATAGGTCAAGCTAGGCAGTTCAAGAAACTCGCGGTAGACAGTGTTCAGACAGTGAGTGCTGGAGAGACCGTCTGTGAATGGCGGGAGGCTGTGCTCCGTGCCTGGCACATTCCATTTCTGCTCTGTGGAACTTTCTGGATTTTTTTTCCTGTATATTTTCTGTCCACGGTTGATTGCCCCTGCAGACAGAGAACCTGTGGCTGTAAAGGGCCTACTTGTTTCTAAGCTGCCCCTGTAGCCCCACATTTCGGTGCTGGCCGCCGGGAGGGACCAAGTGATGAAAAGCCAGAGAAACAGGTGTCAAGGCAGCTGCCATCCACAGGCCTGGGAGGGTTGGAAAGAGCTGCCTCCGAGTGCTACCAAGGGAGCTCCTAGCAGTGCCACTGCATCCCAGCCAGAGTCCACTGGACACATTCAAATTCAGGATATTTGCAAAACCCAGCTGGTAGGTAAGAAAATGGCTCCACCTATAGGTTCAATTGGGTATGTCAGAAATCTGACCGGGGTGGGGGGGGGGGGGGAGGACCCTACCCGCCTGGATGGAATCTACCAGGTACAGCGGTCAGAGGATTTCTGAGCAGGAGGGTGGTCTGGTTTCCACCTGGGGGCACTGGAGTCCCCCCTCCCCCCAGCGCTCATAGCGGCTCCTTCTAAATGTTTACTGCTACTTGGACCTTCTTGAACGTTTCCTACTTGCTGCAGGGGGGCGGGTGCTGGCCCAGGACCCCTCGGGAATCCTGCCCATCCTCCTGCCAGATTCAGGAGGCCCAGCTAAGGGGTGGAGGCAGCTGTTAGGTTGCCACTTGGGATGCCTGCATGCCTGGTTGGAGCGCCTGCTTCTGATTCAGCTTCCTGCTGATGACACCAAGGGGACAGCAGGTGACAGCTCAGGTACTCAGATCACAGCCACCACGTGGGAAGCCCGATGGAGCTCCAGACTCTTGGCTTTGGACTGGCCCAGCCAAGGCTGCTGCAGGCATTTGGGGAGTGAACCAGCAGATGAAGATCTCTCCTCTCTCTCTCTCTCTCTCTCTCTCTCTCTCTCTCTCTCTCTCTCTCTTCTCTCTCTGCTGTTCAAGTGCAAATAAATTTTTTTTTATAAAAAATGAACAGGGCTCAGGGGCTATATTGTGGCTTGACGGGTAAAGCCACCGCCTGCAGTGCCGGTTCCCCATATGGGTGCTGGTTCAAGTCCCAGCTGCTCCACTTCCGATCCAGCTCTCTGCTATGGCCTGAGGAAGCAGTAGAAGATGGCCCAAGTCCTTGGGCCCCTGCACCCATGTGGGAAGACCCGAGGAAGCAACTGGCTCCTGGCTTCAGATCAGCCCAGCTCCGGCCATTGCGGCCAATTAGGGAGTGAACCAGCAGATGGAAGACCTCTCTCTCTCTTTGCCTCTCCTCTCTCTATGTAACTCTGCCTTTCAAATAAATAAATAAATTTTTAAAAAATGAAGAAGCCAGCAAAGGCCATGAGATTGGCAAAAACATGTATAAACACATATTGTATCTACAGAGCAAGCCATTTTCTCAGTACACACACACACACACACACACACACACACACACATATATATATCTGTATATATAATTTCCCTAACTCCAAGTAGGCAAAGAGTGGCTTTAATCAGGCTCATAATTTATGTTTTCCATTTTTCAAAAAATATTCATCCATCTAATCAAAAATGCTAAAATACTTTGGAATATCCTTAGTGCAAATAATCTTATGTTTTAAATTTTCTGGGATTTGAGTTTTAATGTAAAAGGCTACCCTAAAAGTACTTATATTGAAAGTGAATTTTGATTCTGTGGTAAAGGATTGGTGACACCAGTGTGAACTCGCATTTAATTAAATATGTATAATATATGAAATACATAGTTTTATAAAATAATGATGTCTTTAAAAAGTTCATGGAAAATGTATGTTATGAAAAAACTATGTATGAGTTTCAAAAATTTCTTTTTTTGAGAAAAAGACATTTATTTGAAAGGCAGAGCTACAGCTAGGGAAGGAGGGAGGGAGGAAGGGAGGGAGAGAGAGAGAGAGAGAGAGAGAGAGAGATCTCCCATCTGCTGTTTCACTCCCCAGATGGCTGCAATGACCAGGGCCGGCCAGGCTGAAGCCAGGAGCCTGGAACACCACCCAGGTCTCCCATGTGGGTGGCAGGGACCCAAGCACTTGGGCCATCCTCTGCTGCTTTCTCAGGTGCATCAGCAGAGAGCTGGACCGGAAGTGGAACAACTGGGACTAAAACCAATGCTGATATGGGATGCCATTGTCACAGGCAACAGCTTACCCAGCTGAGTCACAAGGCCGGCCTCTCAAAAATTTCTTGCATCAATTAAGTTGTCTTCGGATCCCACTTCCCACAAAGGTTTTGAGGTGTGCACGTGCTATCCGCGCAGACAGGTGTGAGCACACACGCAAACACTTCCTTGTACTGCCAGCTGACAGGACCTGGAAAGAGCTACTTTCTAACTCTATTCTCAAAAGGAACTAAAAAGGAACCAGGGCTTCTTGGAAAAATGGGTGAAGGGATGCTTGGGGCAAGAAGTGTGTAAGCTGCCATTTTGTGCCAGAAGGTAGGGAACTGCTCAAAAGAGCACATCCTGAGGGATTGTGGGAATATCTCAAAGATGCTCAGAGCCAATGGCAGGATCTTCTCCAGCCAAAAGCTGGGAGAATTTGAGCAACAGAGGGAATAACAGGGTACCAGATTCTGCCCCAAAGTATGCAATAAGCATCCACACGTCATACTGACACAAATGATTGGGCCAATGAATGCATCTGGGAGGCAGGCAAGCACATGAGGGTACCCCAAAATAATCTGTGCAGACACAGACTCTCCTGGAGGTAGGGCAGCACACCCTCCCCCTGCAGCAGAGCCTGCACATGGAGGCTGCCTTCCAAAGGGTGCCTATGGGAAGGGGGCTCTGACAGATGCCACCTCAGCCAGGTGGCCATGGCCTCGGGCTCCACAGCTCCCCTTGCTGTACTATGATGAGACCTGTGTGTTCTTCCCAAAACCCACAATCCCGGTCCAAACGTGAGAAACTGCAATTGTGAGATACTCCGCAAAACACCTCTTGCAGCTGTCAGATCATCAAACAGTAGAAGCCTGAGAAACCACCACAGCCAAGAGGAGCCTAAAGGGAAAAGATAACTCAGGCCCCAGGGAATCCTGCATGGGATCCTGGAGCAGAGAAGAACGTGAGGTGGCAACTAAGGAAATACTTGTGGAGTTAGGACTTGACAGAATAACAATGTATCAGTGTCTGGTCATTAGTTGTGACAGGTACACCCTACTAATCTCAGTGTTAATAATAAAAGGTGACGTGAGAAGTCTCTGTGCTACCTACACACTGCTCTCACAAGCCTAACTCTACAAGAAAATTAAAAAGTGTGCCATAAAGTTTCTTTGAAAATGAACTTGGTTGAGGTTCAGTGAACAAGGAGAGCCCCAGGCCTCACTTTGGGAATTGATCTCAGCTGAGCATAGAAGCCAATGTCACAGAGCCCAGCAGGTGACACTCAGCTTCTGCTGGTGACACAAAGTTCAGGATCAACATCCCAGAAGCAGGGAAGGCACAGAGCAGGGTCTGAGACGTAATCACAGCCCAGCAGGGCCCCAACATGGTGTGACTCAAGGACTGGACCCTATCATTCAAGCCCACTCTGTCTCTTGCAACAGGCTGTGTGTGTGTGTGTTCCTGGGCTAGCGATTTCACCTTTCTGAGTCTCAGTTTGCTCATCTGTAAAATGGGTGTAATAAGAAGAGTTCACTTTGTAGGGTTGTGGTGAAGATTAAGTGAGAGGACCTGTATGATCCTTCACAGAACGTGCGACCCACAGAAAGAGGTGAACAGACGTTTGCTAGATAAAGGTTTCAAGTTCACAGAAAATGTATATCATGAAACAACTAAACAAGGATTTGAGAAATATTTAGCCCAAATAAACATATATTTTGATTCCAATTGCTATGAACTTTCCAAGTGTCCTGGAATTCAAACACCGCTTCCTAGGTGCCGGACTGTGCAGCAACCTGCAGCGTGACGATCTGCGCGTCTTCGCTCCACTGGCGGTGCTGCGGTCACAGGACACTGAGGTCTAAGGTTCTAAGGAGCCTCGCAGACATGGCTGCACCCCAGGCCTCCCTGCATCTGCAGCCAGAGTTCGGCCCACTGCCTCTGGCTGTCTCCCTCTGGCCCCAGGTTCAGGCTCAGCTGGTAGAAACGCTTAGAGGAAGCTAGCCTCCAGGAGCGGGTAACAGACTGCTTCAGATTGGGGGTGCCCCGTCCCCCAGGGCCTGCCTCCACCCCTCCCCGCTACCTCTCACACAGCCCTGAGCCTCAAGGTGGCTCCCTTCCTCATCACCTTTGTGCACAGACACTGGCCCATCCTTCCCAGCACTGGCTTGAAATCCTGTGTATCTGTTGCCCCCCGCCTTGGCAGAGCCCCGGCTGGCCTCCGTCCCCAGCAGCCATCGATCCAGATCTCCCACCCGGCCCCAGAGCCTCTGAAAGCCCTTATGTTTGTCATGAAATAACCTTCACAGGGTCGATGCACTTACTTTCCTTTTTTTTGAGATTTTTAGATGTGTAATATAATAATACTCTAATGATAGCCGGAGCTTGTCTCTGGGTCTTTCAAAGAAAGGCTGGACAAGAGAGACCAGAGAAGACACTGGCCCCAGCGTGAAGGGCACAGGGGCACAGACACTGAGACGCTCTCCCCTCCCTAGCTCACTCGCTCCTCTCTCTCCCGACCTGCCCAGAGTGTGCAGCGGGCAGGGGTGACCTGTGAGATGTGGCTTTAACTGGGACCAAGCTGACCTGCTTTTAGGTGACTGGCCTTAGAAAAATACAAATGAGGGGCCAGCACTGTGGCATAGCAGGTAAAGCCACCGCCTGCAGTGCCGGCACCCCATGTGGGCTCTGGTTCAAGTCCCAGCTGCTCTACCTCTGATGCAGCTCTCTGCTATGGTCTGGGAAAGCAGTAGAAGACGGCCCAGGTCCTTGGGCATCTGTACCCATGTGGGAGACCCATGTGGGAGCTCCTGGCTCCTGGTTTCGGATCAACACAGCTCCGGCCATTGTAGCCGATTGAGGAGTGAACCACCGGATGGAAGACCTCTTCTTCTCTCTCTCTCTCTCTCTCTCTCTCTCTCTCTCTCTCTGTCGCTGCCTCTTTCTCTCTCTGTGTAACTCTGACATTCAAATAAACAAATCTTAAAAAAAAAAAAAAGAAAAACATACATGAGTCAGAGCTGGATACTACTGCTGAAAACAAAGTTGTTTGTGAAGTTTTTCAGAGACTAATTAAGTATTAAGTAAAATCACTAAAACGGTCTTCAGGGATGGCAAAAAAAATAGATTCTAAAATTAGCAGCTGCAGCACCTTCTCGGCACACATTTAGCGTGGACGTCTTCCCTCCTTAGGGAGACTGGATCCGGTACAAGTACGCCCGTGGCAACACGATGGGCTGCAGGGATGTGTGGAATCCAGCAGAAGCAAGAAAAGCCAGCCCTGCCCCCTGGGACCCCTGTCCTGGGCGCCACCAGGTCCCCTGAGTGAAGCAATGGCACAGATCCCGTAGGAGGGCACCCCGTCTGTGTAGCCTTCCCTGGCTCCCTGGGTCTCATCACAGCGTCTTGCCCCCTTAGCTTTCCAACCTGCACCCCTCCTCACCAAAGACCCTCTGACGCTCCTAGGAGACACGTGCCCATCTCCAGCCCCCGATCTGCTTCCAGTGGGACACACCACAGCACCCACGCCTCCTCAAAGCCTGCGCACCTCCACTTCCCCCTGCTGCTGGCTTGCCCCCTACTGCCCTCCTGTGATGGGGGCTCGGTGGGTCTCTCCCTTCTCTCCAGGGGGCCTGCCAGCTCTGCACACATGGGGAGTGGATACGGGAGCAGGTGGAAGTTATCCCCCTGAGCGGCTGCTTCCAAGGGGCTCAGCCCTCCATGGGGTGCACACAGAGCTCCTCTTCCCAGCCCAGGTTCCAGGGACACTCTGGGGTGGACATGGGAAAGAGGGCCTTGACCTTGGACAGCCTGGTTGTGGCTTCTGGTCTTGTGCAAAGCACACAAACTCTTGCCTTGCTTCCCTCCAAGGGCACACAGCTCCCTTCCAGGCGCCCTGAGGCTATACAGTGTGGGTGGTGCCAGCCCAGCCTTCCCCCAGGAAGTGAAAGGGTTTGCAGGGGTGAGTGGAGAAAAGAAGAATCCTGATTGGAAGATGGAGCGTTCCTGCAGGAAGCAGAAAGACGCAAGTCCACCTCATGGACCAAGGTGCACCTGAACACTCCGTGAGTACACTCTGCCATCAGCGAGAAGGGGGGGGGGGGGCAGCTGGGACTGGAATTACCCAGAAGTCTCCCAGGGAACACAGCACTTGGACTTCCCTGGAGAGGAAAGTAGTAGGGTGGGGCAGTGGATCCCGTCTCCTTGGGGGTCACCAGCTGGAATTGCATGCAAATGCATTTCTTTTGTCACAATGCTGTTTTTAAAATTATGATGCATGGCCCATGTTTAAAATAAAAAAGGTTGCATGTAGAATTGTGCATTTTCAGTTTCTCTTGACAAGCCAGAGGGTCTGGCAAGAGCTTCCTGGTGGAGGTGCTGCAGAGCGGGGTCCCAGCTGCTGCCACCCACCCCCCAGCACCCTCTTGCCCTCTGACCTGCTGCACTCCGGGTATCCCTGGCCAGGCCTGGTGAGTGCTGGGGTTTTCCATTTCTGCGCGGGACCATCCTAACAGCCCCCGTCTCACTTTCTCACTTTCTCTGCGGATGGGCCTGGGGAGGTTTTGTGAGTGTGTTTCTACCAAGCTGAGGAGTTGCATTCCTGTACACACCCAGTGAAATAAGCAAGCGGATGGTCTCTGCTGGTTCAATGGCTTCCTGTTTTCCATTGTGTCTCTGAAAATGAGCACATCAGTCCCTCAAGTAGTTTCTGTTTTTATTGTACAATTCAAGTGCGGGAGGGGGGCCAGGATTGTACCCAGCTTCTGCCAGGGCCTGCGAGGCGCTGTTGTCGCACCAGCAGAGGGAACCAACCTAGGAAACCAGCAGCCCGAAATGCTTTCAGGAAATAAATATCCAATCCAGTAAAAGCCAGCATCCAAGGTTATCTGCGCGTAATTCACTACCTGTGCTCATCTTCCGTAAAAACATCACTTCCTGTGGGGTGGGGGACTCCGCAGGGCTGCAGGACATCTCACCAAAACCAGTGTGGCACGAGCAGCCACGTTTTCCATCAAAATGGAGTGCTGTTGTAGCGTATTAATGTGAGTTTATGCGTGAGAGAGAATCGCACATCCCTCATCCCATAAAGGAACCAGACGCCCGCCATCCATACCCATGGTATTTATCCATATAGATAGGCACCCTGGATACGTTTAAAAGAGCGACTTTTTATCACAGCCAATTCGACAAATGGGTACCGTGAACAATGGAAAATTACAAAGTAAAAAGGAGACACAGACCCATCAACTTTCCAACATTCAGCTGTCAGTAAGTGCCACTAATGTCACAAACCAAAAATAAATAAATAAAACAAAGCCTAAAGGAGAGGTGGCTCCCCCCACCACCCCCCTTGTGAAGTCACAAAGGAAATGCTACTCTCTTCTCTTTTTTTCCCCTTAGAAAAAGCTCTCTCTCTAAAATCAAAGGTGTCAGACTTGGCTTTCTCTTGCCAGCGTGATCCAGAAGATGGCTCGGGAATGACAGATGTCGGCACCCAGCTGCAATGAAGCATGTGAAAGTTCTCGTCTAATCCACTGATTCCCCTGTAGTCACGTAAACCAAAACAAATGGGCAAGGCTTTACATTAGGAAAAGGGGGGGGGGGGTAAAAAATAAAGAAAAAACCCGCACAGCCGCGGGACTTCCTTACATAAGGCAGCCTCCACGCCATCTTGGTATCAGCGGCCTCACCCGCAGGGGTGAGAACCAGTGTGGGCCCCAAAAGGGGTTGGCCTAGAGACCCCTTTGTCCCGTGCCCCAGGTTGTGCAAAGAAGAGGGGGCTGTCAGGGGCCCAGCGAGGATCCCTGGAGATGCACTCCCGTGGCGCCCCCCCCAGCACCCCTTTACACACACACACACACACACACACACACGTCCACACCCACCCCAAGCCCAGGTTTGGGAGCTAAGCTAACATGATCGTTGTAATCACCGGCACCGTCGTTTTCAACTACTTGAATAAATCCAGAGGAATTATAAACGGAGCCCGTGTGTAATTAAAGTGAGGGCTGTTAGACTCTTCATTTAATAAAACACTCGAAAAGAAAAGCCCTCGTAGGTTTAGCAAAACCACGGGGAGCAGGAGGCGAGGCACGCGAGCGGGAGGCAGCCCGGCGTCGCTGGGGCGTGGAGGGCGGCCACCTTCCCAACCCTTTCCCTCTTTGCAACCGCGGAAGCAGCCGGCAAGGATCAGGAGGCTCGGGGCCCGGTCCCCGCCAGCAGTTCCGGCAGCTGCGAAGCTCGCTTTGAGCACAAGGCGCAAGCAAAGATGTGACGGATTTCGCCCATGGCAGAATGGCGTTCCGTCTCTGAACCTGCAGGCAACAACAGTAGAAGCAAAGAGGAAAATCTGAGATTTCCCCCTTCAACTTCTCACAACAACCTCAGCAGAACCACATGACTCGTCTCCTACAATCTCCCTGGTGTGTTCACTGCAACTTTGGCAAGGAGTCAGAATTACTGTTATATAAATTCCATCTGATGCCAGAGCGACCATCTGTGTGCAAAACTGGCTCACCTACGTCTGCCTGCAAAGCCCCTCTCCCAGAGACAAGGGAGAAGGGGGAAAAAAATTTGATTAATTTGCAGAATGCTTGTGATTTGCTCATATATTATTATAACTGCTCATCAGCACATGACAAAATCTCAGCCCTCAGTGCAAGCACCCGTTTGGATTCAGCAGTTTCTTGCGTCGGCACCTGACAGACTGCAGGGTTTCTAATGACTTTCAGCTGCTCACCACCAGTAATTCTATCTTCAGAATAAAAAAGAAAAATCCGTAGGAAGAAAAGAGGAGCGAGTTCGTCTATTTCATTTCCTTCCTGTGTATCAACATGATTTAACTCTTAAGGGCGGCCGCAGCTCCTCCAAGAGGGGCCCTCCCAGGCCTGGCCATGACCGCTCCCCACCGCAAAGACAAAGGCCCCAGGAGATCTGGGGGGGGGTGCGGGGGGGGGGAGCCGGGAGCTGAGCGTGATGGGGGGTGGCAGGAGACCCGGGCACCCCCCCCAGCCAGGGGATGCCAGGCAGCCTGCGGGGTGCCTGCCGTGCCCACGTGAGGATCCCCTTCCTCCTGCGTCCACCTTGAACGCCCTCACGCCCTCTCGCATCCCCTGCACACACATCTGCCTCCTAACTGCACTTGGATTTCTGCCTCGCCCCCCCCCCCGCCCCTTTTTCCCCTTTGCTTTTAAAACTCTGATTACGCCTCGCGAAGCCTTGCCTCTGAGCTTGATTGCCTGTTTTAGATTAGAGATTTTAGCAAGGAAACAAAGACTTCACAATGCACATCAGTCCCACATATGAGGACCTACAGAAGGGAAACGCGGTAAAATGCCATGCACCATCTGTCCGCAAACAATAACCTGCGTGTTTGGAGGCTCACAAATTATGAAGCAGGCAACCTCCCCAAATTACAGAGCCTTGAGACAGAGCAGAGTCTGGGAGGGAGACCCTCTTTGATGTCCTTTGGTATTTCCCACCCCTCACCCTCACCCCTAAATTGATTGCTACCAGTTGAGGAATGTCCCGGTGACAAGGAGATTTTTATTGCCCGCATCTTCCTATTACATTGGGCCTGGGTTTCGGCACACAGGCGGGCTCGCTCCCCCTCCCCACTATAACTGCCCTCCCCTCCCCCCCCCCCGCCCCACCCCACCCTGCTGCTGCCTCGGGGCCCATAGACCTTTAGGGATGACTGGCCCAGATGCCGAATCTGTCTCTTGCAGTGTGCGTCTGGGGTGGGGGTGGGCCAGGGCGGATGTGGTCTCCTGGGCAGACCCCACTCTGAACACAGAGAGATCCTAAGAAGGCTGCCTGCTCCGTGGCTTGCCCGGGAGGCGTCTGCTCTGTTTAAGTGCATCTCCTGCCCTGGCATCTGGCCCTGCACCTCACCACAAATGCCCTCTTCCGCCTATCCGGGCTCCCACGGTTGCAGGCAGCCCCGCCGACCCTCGGGCCGGTGAGCAGCTCATCCTAGTTGGCCAGTGTCTTTGGTGAAGTTATGCCTTCCTTCCAAAGTGATTTACTAAAATTGGAAGGGAAAGAAGGGATGAGCATTGCCAAAAGGAAAAAAAAATCTTTTAAAAATGTTTGGTGGGTGCAATCCTTATCAGATACTCCCAGCCTTTGTGTGAAAGATGGGACCCCTGGTTCTCAGCCTGCTTTATCGCACTGGGAAGATTCTCCCATTTTACAGACAGGGAAACTGAGGTGCAAAGACAAGAAAGTGTCCAGGGCGGGGGAAGCAAGAAGCGGGGGCAGCTGTTGTTTGAAACTAAGGTGTCCAAACCGCTTCTCCCCAAGCCCCCTCCCCCCAGAACACCCCAGGATCCTGCCCTGAAGATGAGACTTGGAGGCAGCAATTTGTTGGCAAAGAATCCGAAGGAAAACTTTACATGGTTATTAATAAACAACCAAACAAACATTTACTTTGCAAATTGAAGCATTGCTTTCCTGAGTCTCAAAATAGACGCCTCGCTCTATAGAGAGAGACTAGACCTGAATGCGAACTAAATGAAGCTTTATCCCCACATTCATCGCCAGCTTAATTCTCCAGATTCAAGGGCCTTTCAAGTCGCTTCCTCCCGGGAGCCCTCCTGGTCCTGCAGGCCCGGTCTCCCCCACACCAGCTCTCCTCTCCCTTGCTTTGTGTGGAGCATTTTCTCCTAATTTCCCTGGTGTCTGGGTGCAGCTCACCTGCAGCAATGCCGTAAGCACCAGCTCAGTGCACACTGTGGGATTCTGCGGGAGGTCCCCTCCAGGCCCATGACCGCAAGCCTGTCTCGCAGACAGCCCCTCCCCCCCCAGGAGCTGAAGCCAATTAACACCGTGTTTACACACACATGTTGGCTGAAATTGGGGTGGGGGGTGACAGGAAAAGTAAGGCAGCCTCTCTGGCACCCCAAGGAGCAGATGTTGTTCTCGGTTTCTAACAGACACCCTGCCCAGTGACAGGCCACCCCGCAATGCCCCCTTCTGGGTTCCAGAAATGAAATTCTGCCCCTTGCAGCCCCACATAGCAAGGGTGGACACCTTTTTTTTTTTTTTTAAATCTTCCTTCTTCCTGTGGTTGTCTCTTACACATGCACGGAGCTGTAGATGATTCGAAGCTTTCACTTGTGACACATCAGGGAGCTATCTCAGGATGTCACGGGCTGCCCGATGACCCCGGTCTACACGCGCGTCTCTCCTCTCCTAAGGCTGGGGTGCTGTTCCTTTTAAGGGAAATCTCTGAATTTTTATTTCCCACCTGAAAATCACATGATCACCACAACCAAGTAGCAAAAGGACCAGATCCAGTTTATCAAACTCGCCCCCCCCAAAAAAAAAAATGATGGAGAGAAGGCGAGAACCAGCCACACCACCTCCAGGAAAAACTTTTCTGCGAGTGGAGTGGAGCGTGTTTGCTTCCCGCAACGCCTCCCCCTTCTCACACACACATTAGCTTCCAGCCTCGAACCCTACCGAAGTGGCACGGATTGCCGTCTCAGGGACCCTGCAAAACAAGGTAAAAATCTAGGCCTAGGTCAGGGCCCAAAATAACTCCAAAGACAGGCAAAGGAGTCTGGAGATGGGGGTGAGCGAGCCCCTTGATCTGTTTTGGAAGAGTTCAACTCCGGCACTTTGTTCAAGCTGCGTAGTCTGCGCAAGCTCCTCCATGTCCCCGAGCCTCAGTTTCTTCATCTGTCAAAGGGGGCCAGTGCCAGCGGTGTTCTTAGAGAGATCTGGCCAGGCCCAGCGTGCCAACGCACAGCGGGGGTTTAGCACAGAGACTGTCGCTGTTGGCTGTCCCTGGACCACCACAGCAGAAGACATTGTCCCCGAGGGCTCTGGCCAGCCATCAGTCCACCCAGTGGAGGGGACACACGGTGAGGAGCAGCCTCAGCCGCGTGTGCAGCCTCACACTGGGCTTCCAGGAGACGAGCCAGAGCCGCCCTCAGCCTTGGAAACACGGTCATGGCCTCTCAGGTACATCCTGCGCTTCACTGAAATACTGAAGGCCCTCCGTCTCACGCGGGGGATTCTGAAGCTAGAGGAGGAAAATTCAAGCAAGGCAGTGAGAGCGTTTTATGCATATGGGATAACTGCCTTTTGATACAGCTTTTTACTACGCATTTGGTGTTATGGACCCATAACAGATAAATGTGCATCGCGGAATGTATCAAAGTGCCAGCAATTGTCAATATGCATTCACATGTGGTATTAAGAATATTCTGTAAGAGACTCTCCAATGTGATGGATGTCCATCACTAAGTGAGTGATGCTGTCGCTGGAAATTTGGAGAAAGTGCATCCTACAGACTCGGCAGCACGAACTCAGTTGATTTTTTAAAAAGTCCCTTGGTAGGTAGGACCAGGAGTCCTCCAGTTAGACACTCCTCTCAAAGCAAGCACTCAACACCACACACACACACACACACACACACACGTGCACGTGGAATAAATAAATTCCAAAAGAAATAGACTCAGGCGATGGGCAGCAGAGAGCCAGGCACCTGAGTTATTAACCTAGAACAAACGCGGGCATGGATGCCCCCAGTCACTTGCTCACCTCCCTGTGCAGCCCCGGAGCAGGGAGCCCCGGGAGGTGAAGCAAATGTAGCCAGCCCTCGGATCTTTAATCTCCGTGGTTCCTGGGCGCCTAAGCCCCAGAATGAATTTGAAACCCCAGCATGCTTGTGTTGCTGCTCTCACTTTTCCTGGCAGCCATAAACACATTGTTATGCTCTTAAAAAAATAATAAAGTAAAACATTACCAGCTTCCTATACACGTAATAAAATCAATCTTTTGCCTCTAGTACATTAAATGAAATAGCATGTCCCCAGAAAATACATAATAGTCAGTGTCTATAAGAATCATGCAAATAAAAAAAAAAAAACCTCCAAAGGTCAGAATAAAATCCCATGCCTAGGCTGTAAAACTAAATATAAATGTCGGCGCTCATTTTACGTGGCGTATGGAATTCCTAATCTGCAGTCCCATTGTTAATTGTTTGATTTGTTTACAAAGTGTCCCTATTTCTCTGAGATACCGACTTCTACACAGTAACCGGAAATAGAATTTTTAATTGAGCCAATAGGTGAAAAGTGAACGTGTCTTTTTTACATTGCAAGATTAGCACTGCTTTTTTTTTTTATAAGAAGGGATTTAGCCACTGACCCCCCTCTTGTATGGCAAGGACTTTATCCACCTACCAGATAGTGCCAGGCAGGAGAAATTCTGCACGGAAGGACCTATGCCTCCTGGGGTCGATGCAGGCGACAGAGCCCTGCTTCACTTCTTCTCTCCTGCCCCGCCCCGCCCCTCGCCACCCTGTCCAGGGAGAAGGGGTCCCCGGCTAGCCAACACTCAACATGCATCCAAGTTCAGATTTGACTGCCTTCTCACAAGCTGGATGTGGGAATGTAGCAATCTGCAATTTATTTAATTTTAATTAAATTTTGTTTCACATCCTGTTTTGCAAGTCAGCAAGATGGGCTGGATTTGCCAAGAAGGAGATGAAATAAAGAAACAAGGAAGTTCCCCAGGCGGGCGGCGGGCAGGGGCTCACAGCCCGGGCTCTGCCTGCCCAGCGGGCGCCTTTCCCGAGAGCGCGCAACTCTGTCTGTGGATCGTGTCTTGCCCACAGCATCACAGGCCTGCTATCTCCTCGCTGAAGGGCCTATTTGTCTGCTTTAAGTGAAATCACTCAATTCTCAAAAGTCAGTGGAGGACTCTGGAAAGGGGGAGGGCTGGGATAGGCCACTCCAAATAAGTCCCATTAATCAAAAGACACAGTGTAATGTAACTAATATTTTACAATTAGGGGAGACAAGATGGAACTAAAAGCCATCTATCTCTCTTATACCACATGATCATCGATTCATAATCGGAGTCTGAGAGTTGCACAAAGATGCATTTACTGGATGGGGGGCGCGGGGGGAGGGCCGGCCTGGGCCGAGATAATGAGTGCGATGAGAGCGCCCGCCGCTGAAGGCTGAGAGATGGCAGAGGGGCTCAATGCTGACGGATGACAGCGAGACGCGGGCAGGTACCTGACAGCTCACGGGAGCCGCGCGCTGCTTCCCAGTGTTATGATCCTCAATTATCTCGGGAAGGGACCAAGAAGGGGAGACCAAGGAGCTGGCGGTCACTTAGCGCCGGGCCAAGGCGCCTCCAGGCCACGCTGTCCAGGCGAGGTCCCCGTGCCTGGAACGGGCACTGCTTGGTGGGGTCACGCCGTCCATTTGTCACCGCCCCCTGGGCTCGCAGGGGAGGTGGGGGGGGGGGGACAACCGGATGGCCACTGCTCCATCTGTTTTGTAATAAAATTCCTAACTCTTCAAAGGGACTCATTTTTTTTCTTTCACTGCCACCTTCAGGAAAAAAAAAAGAGTTAGCTTGTTTCCAAAAGAGAGAGAGAGAGAGAGAGAGAGGTTCCTACGAATTGGGGTGCTCACTGCCACAGAGGGAGCTGGCCAGTGACCACTGGCATACCCAAGATGGTCTTCCCAGGACTCTGGAAATGAGCAATGCCAGGAGGGAGAGGAGATGCCAGTAGCGAATTCAGAAGCTGAGCAAAGGAGAGGGAGCTGGGGCGGGGGTGGTTTGCAGGCCCCTCGAAGGACCTGGGGACCATGCATCAGCCAAAAGAGGAACTTTCTGGGCCTGGCCGCCAGGCCCCATCACAGCTCGGACGCAGGCCAGGGTCCGCACTCCCCAGCGTCTTCCCTGCCCCGTGGTTTCTTTGTGAAGATACAGATGGCCTCGCACAAGCGCTCGTGGAGCGTGTCTTCTGAACAAAGAACAACAAACGATCTCCGGGAGCCAGAGCAGCTCAGGAGCTCGGCAAAATGGCAGCACCACCGTGGGGCAGGTGGCAGCAGCGAGGGCGCCCACGCCGCTGCCAGGGGTCCCCTCGCTGTCTTGGAGTGGGGCTGATCCCTTAACACACACCCCTGGAGTGACAGATTATGTAATATGTGCCGAGCCCCTGCGGAAGCCAGGGGTCCCCGGAAGCCATGATTTTTATGGTATTTGATTTTTTTTCCTTTAAATCACGACTTGGCTACCAAACGTGTCCCCAGCTGCGGCCGCTCTGACGTTCCGCTCCAGTCTGCCTCTCTTGCCCACCCCACCTCGCTGTGACCTCCGTGTGTGGCTTGCAAACAACCATGCCTGACGGGACTTCTGGAGCAGGATTTGCTTACAAAGCAATGGTGCTTCTTGTGGCTACGAGCGTGTGTGCAAGTGCACACTCGGGCACACAAATTAAAACTCTCCCAGATGTCCCAGCATCCTTGTGCAAGTGGCATCTCCAGCAGCTCACGTGAAGCCACAGCGAGGGCAAGTGAGGCAGTACCCCTTGTCCGCCTGGCTGCCTCCCAGGGGAAGGCGGATGAAGCTTGGTTGACAGACCCCAGAGCACCCAGTCCCATGTGAGCACTGGGTAAAGCTCCGCCCCATCCCATGCACACGCACGTGAGCTGTCTGAAGGTGTGAAAGGACCAGGAAACTCCGAGCATTCGAGGGAGGTGTGGAGGCCACTCCGCTAAGCTAATCAGAGGGCCAAGGTGTTAAATAAAATCAATTTTCACGGCCTGAGTAACTGTAATTGAGACAAGCCCCCTCCCCTTGAACCCACCCCTGCCACCCGCCCCAGCGAAGCTGCACTGAAGCCCTAAGTGGTCCCCAGAGGCAAAGTCTGAGTGCCCCCGACATAAGTAGGGTGCAGCTGTGTCTGCCCTCAGAGGCTGGATGAGGGCAGCACTGATGGTCAGTGTGGGATCAGGAACTGGCCCTGCCTGCGAAGCCATCTCGAGGAGCACAGCCTCCCCTCTCCCCACCCCCCGGCCGTGGCGCCCAACTAAAGATTTGCCGGTTCCCAGGCAGACCCTGTACTGCACCAGGACTGAGCCGAGCTGGAGCCGCATACAGGAAGGCACAGAAGCAGACCGAAGCCTTTATAGACGGGACTTGCAGGAGCAGGGGCTGCCAGCTCCTGGCTCTAACCTCGCCATGGCTGCGACTTTGCCCTTAGGCAGCAAGGAGGACGTATCTGAGAAAAGCTACAGCACCAGTCCATGGAGAGTCGATTTTCTCTTTGAAAGCAGCCTAGACATTAAGATTTTTGTGTGGGTGTGGCCGTCACTGGCTCAGCTTTGGGCTTGGTGGTTCTTTTATTTGTGGTTGGATCAAAATTCAGGACGGGGAAGATACACATTGACCCGAGAGGAATTGCTAAAGTGAAATATTCTTGGGTGGGAAATCTATGTGTAATGTGTAGCTGGCTTCTCTTCACGCACAAAGAAAAGCAATGTTGAAGCAATGAATCCTTAAGTGAGGGAGGACTAAAGGCAGGAATCCCATGTTGTGCCACTTAAGTGAGCTTTGTGGACAGACAATAATGAGAGTGAGCTACATCTGAGTTACAGCTCCCCCTGTTGAAGGAGTCACTGCGTGGGGTGAAGTGGCGCAGGTGGAGGGGAGGTGGGCTTCCATTCCGAAGGTTCTGGAAAATCCTGGATGTGGTGACCGTGGGTTGTGACCACAGCACCTTCAGCCCTTACGTTAGAAAGGTGACATCTTTGAAAAGATATTTAGCGAGCCATTCCAGTCCCCCTTTCTGGGGACATCTGGTCTTCAAATCCTGCTCAGCTTTGACAGGGTGGAAGACAGGTGCAAAGCACCTGTGGGAAAAGGAGCAAGAAGTACCAGGCTGGGTGGGCTGATCCTCATGCAACACCAACCAGCAGAGGTTTTCAAAAGGAACACAGAACATCTGCACGATCATAAAACAGCTCCGACACGGGGATACTCCTTGAACTCCAAACAAATTATTTGGAAGGATATTAAGCCCGGAGGTCTTTGAAATTCCTTATTAGAATGGAGATTACTTAGAGCTCATAGCCAAAATCACATAGAGTATGACCCAGTTCTTTTCCATGCTGGCACAGCATTCGGTATTGGGCAGAAACTATTGTTCAAACGCAGAAATTCATTATCTCTGAGGCCGAGCCCAGGCTGAGAAAATTCCCTGAGACCTGGCGGTCCACCTTTTCTTGCAGCCAGGAAGGTGGTCTTTAGTGTCACCTAGAGGAGATATGGTGACATGGCATGTGAGTCACCCAGAGGAAAATTAAATACAGCTGAATAATTGAATGAGAGGGCAAGTTGAATCAGGGGTCACCATCTGTTTGCCTAGAATTGTTGGCACATTTCAGCTAAGCCTCGCGCGTCTCGTAAACATGCTTACAGTTATCATAGCTCGCATTGCCCTAAAATAAAAGAAAATTGGTCCTAAAATAAGCCTGGACTAATTAAACATATACCATCTTGTCGTCATGGAGACCAGAGTGAAGGTCATCAGATTCCCATGGTGTTTGGGAGGGTGTTGGTGCCAAAAAGAGACAGGTGATTCTTTGGACTCCTTGAGAGAGGGCATCCATCCGGGGGCTGGAGGTGCTGCCTGGACAGCGTGGTCAGAGATGGGAGAGGGCCCTGCAGCCCCAGGCCCTGTCCTTCTCTTCCTCTCTTGGCCCTCGGGGAGATGAGGAGTGACGGCGGGGGAGCACTGGCTCTGTAGAGTGCAAGAGGCAGCATGAGGAGGGAGGGTGAGGTGCCCCCTGCCAACGCTGCTTAGCGTGACGCCCCTGAGGATGGGTTAGGGAAGGCGTCTTTCCAAAGAAATGGGTGTCGTGTCTGAACTGGGTCCCTCTGCCAGCTTCATCCGAGAGCTGGTCGCTTACCAAGAATCTCGATGGCGGCTGGTTGTGTGCGCGAGAGAGACTTGGACTCCGTGCCGTGTGCACACGCTAACAGCACAAGTGTGTATCTGGGGGGAGAGAACCCGATTCAGATTGCACACCCCGAGGTCACCTGATGCATCCGTCCTGCCTTGGGGAGACACATCCTCACCCCTGGCGTGTGGCACATACTGAGCTGTCGGGTGCAATAGGAAACAGACTGTGCCTAAGCCTTGGGATCCAAGAGGTGCAGCTATGCTTTAACCTCACTGCCTGGCTGCATTAGGGACTGGAGAGACCAGAGGTTTGAAGATGCAGCTCTTCTGGCCCGAGTGGTCCTCACGCCCGCAGACCAGTCCTACCTCCTTCCCTTTGACCCCCGCCCCGCCCCCACCATGGATCTGGGCCAGCTCTGCCCTGCCTTTCCCCCCTCCCTTTGCACTGTCGTTTATTCACAAATCACTTACGAAGACACAGCAGAGTGACCTCAACTTCAGGGAAACCTCCTTGGGGACACAATTAATGCCTGTTGTCGCCTGCGCTGGCTGGGCTGACACCATTGCGGATTCCGGAGGTGCTGGGGGGAGGCGCTACCGAGAGACCGCAGGGTGGAAACGAACTTGGAGGACACGAGACACTTCTGTTCCTGAGTAATTAGGACCCATCAGATGAGGCTGCTTTGCTCGGGTGTCCCGCCTTGCAAACCAAGCAAGGCTGGCTTCCAGGGATCCAAATTATGACAGAAGGAGAGCAGGGATCAAAGAAACCGTGCCGCCTGCTGGGCAGAGCGCCGGTGCCAACACCCCAAGGACCCCTTGGAGCTGCCAGCCTAGGATCTCAGCAGCAGTAGACCAGGGACACCCAGGAGGGACTCCCTGTGCTTCCTGCCATGAACCCCTAAGCTGCACTACCTGCTAGGGATGCTCCTGCAACCTGCTCACAGGCCTCTTCCTCCAGGAAGCCCCTTCCGATGATCCTTTTGGCACATAGGAGCTCCATCTCCATGTCCACCATGGGCAGAGCCTACACATTGCCTTACTGTGGCTTACATATCCTTACTTTACACACACACACACACACACACACACACACACACACTCGAGAGAGACCACTCCAACAAAGCCGATGGGAAAATGGAATTAGAAGATAAGCTGGGGTGGGTGTGGTGGCACAGCAGCCTAAGCTGTCACTGGGGATACCTGTGTGCCCTATTGGAGTGGCTGGGATGGAGTTCCGCCTGTGTTTCAGCTCCAACGTCCTGCTAATAGGCACCCTGGGAGGCAGCTGGTGATGGCCCAAGGGCTTGGGCCCCTGCCACCCTACATGGGAGACCTGGATGGAGTTCCTGGCTCCTGGCTTTGACCTGGCCTAGTGCCAGCTGTTGCAGGTATTTGGGGGAGTGAAACAGTTGATGGGAGACTAAGCACTCTCGCTCTCTCTCTCTCTCTAGCCACTCTGGCTCTTTCAAATAAATAAGTAAAAATGAGATTTTAAAAACACACAAGCGTATTTTGTTGCAAATAATATCGAAACCCAGTTAGAGTTTTCTCATCATCATCATCTGTGTTTTCGTGGGGTTTTTGAAGCCCCCCCCCTCGGCACCCCCATCTGGGGGATTGAGACCCTCCTGGGTTCCTTCATCCCAAACAAACTGCGTGGTATCTCTCCGGCCCCCTCCCCTCCCTGGAGCTCATTCCTGCCCACAGCTTCTCCATGAACCATGAGGGATACAGACTCATTCCTCCAGGATCGCGTGAGGTTTAACCCCCTAGAAGTCAGACAGTGGAGCGATGGCTGTTGTGAAACGCGGGGACCATCAGGTGGTGGGGTGAAGGGTGCTCCCCAGTCCTGCAGGTGGGCACACTGAAGAACAGCAGAGTCTGTGCACCGGTCCCTGGGACGTCCCTTCTTGTTCCTGACCCTGCAGACAGGAGCCAAGGTTGTCGTGTGGTCTCCAGGCTCAGAACTTTCCCCACTCAGCTTGCCCTGCCTGGGCTGCACCATCTCCCTGAGCCGTGCCCTGTGTGTCTTCCCCTCTGCACCTGCGGATCCATTCTTGGAAGGCAGCAGAAGATAGCCCAAGTACTTGGACCCCAGGCACCCAGATGGGAGCCCTGGATAAAATTCCTGGCTCTGGACTTCCACCTAGCCCAGTCTTAGCGTTTGTAGGCATTGGGGGAGTGAACCAGTGGACCAAAGCGCACGTTTGCTCCCTCTTCCTCCCTCCGCCTCTCTGTGGCTCTGCCCTTCCAAAGTGCACAGAGACAGGGCTGTGGATAAAGAAAGCCCAGATGAGCCTGCCTGTGCACCAAGCAAGTGACTCCAGCTCCGGCTGCAGAGAGCCACCCAAAGCCCAGCTCCATCTGAAGAGGGAGCAGCTGCTCTGCTCAGACTCACGGCCGCCTCACAGCAAGACCAGCCAAGGATTGTGAGTCCTCTAAAGTTTCCGGAGATGCCAGAAACAGATTGTGATGAGCAATCCCTTGCGTTTTAAATGTTAACTACCAATTCCAAGCTCTCAGAGGCCCTGCAGGGGCCAAGCCAATCAAGTATGCAGACGCGTTGGAGCCAGCACACACACCTGCCTTTGACCTTGCTGCGGAGCCAACCTTCAGCCACTTCATCTGCCTGCCAGGCCCTTCTTGCTGGGCCTGGGGCCCCTCGGGGGAAGTGGATGCTCTTTGTGGGTCCTGGAGGAGCAGCTCACGTGGCAGCCACACAGAGCCCCACACGCCCAGGTCTCAGAGGGGAGCAGAGGTAGGACCAAGCTCCTGGTCCCAGGTAGGCCCTGTGTCCAGGGCTCCTTCCAGAATGTTCCCTATGTGTAATGTGAGGAAGGTGAGGCTCTCCCCTCCCTAGCATCTCCCAGGACCCAAGCCCAGGAAGAGTCGGGCTCTGACTGCTTTCAGACCAAGGGGGTCAGGCACAGCGGACCCCCCCCAAACACTCACATACCTGTCAGGGTAAAGGTCAGGGTCAGCTGCAACCCTGCAGACCTCCCTAAAGCTCTGGCCTGCCCCACTTTGGGGCTAACATGGGTCCGGAGGCCTAAAGCAGCTTGAACACACACTGAGCTGGAAGTAGACAGAGGGCATGAGACAGCTCACAGAAAAAGCCCCACCTGTGACCCGGCCTCTCTTCTCTATCTCTGTCCAGCAGGGGCAGGAGGAGTAACATTGTGGGGAAGGGTCCACGCCAAAGTGCATGTCTTGGAGCACAGTCACACATCCCTGAACAATGGGCAGCATCCTAAGACACACACCTGGAAGAGCCCAGGTGCTGGTAGCTTCGCTCACCCCTGCAGTTTGAACAGTGCTGTCTTGGGTCCAGGGGTGCTGCTGTGAGCAGCAGGGGCCCTGACCCAGGCCTCGTGGATGGTCCCTGGGAGGTGAGAGATGTAGAGGGGTAGCACGGGCCGCAGGGAGGCCCAGCCTTGGTGGCATCTGTGTCCATAGCCAGAGTGTGATGCTGGCTCCACCCGCTCTCCGTTCAGCCTCCCTGCCTCAGGCCAACATCCATAGAGAAGCCTCAGGGAGACAGCTTGGCCCAGAGCAAGCCTCAACCTTGGGCACCCCCTGCCCCCCAATCCCGTGCACTTCCCAGCCTTGAGGAGAGATTGCTCAGGGGCGTGAGGCTGCACCCTTCAACTCAGCCCCCCTGGCATCTCCCCTGGGCGCTCCAGTGCTTTCCAGGGATGCTTTGCGATCTGACCACGCCCCCAAAACCTTCTTGAAATGTTTGACTTTGCAGTCGCAAACCCTGCTGCACATTTGGGCTTTTGACATCCCCGGTGATGTCTGCAGACTCTGCATCTGCTCTCCCAGAGGATGCAAGGTGACAGAGGGCATGCCCAAGTGTCAGCCCCACCCCTGCCCCTGGGAGCCCAGAGCCCCGCTCCCACTCAGGACTCACTCAACCCCCAGAACCCCAAGGAGCAGCACCCAACAGAGGTCTTTACTGTATGCTGGGGCTCCACCTTTGTAGCCTGCAGTGTGTTCTGTGGGTGCTTCAGGAACCATCGGAGCACACTGCAGAGGGACCGCCATCCAGGCCAACTGTGACACCCTACACACATCGGTCACCTGTTGTTATGAACAAAGCTACCGAACCAAGACATGGGCGATTCCGAGGTCAGCAGGATGACTGTGCAGACAGCAGCCAGCACCTGTGACACCAAACTCTATCCCCAGCACCAGCCATGGCCTGGCTTCTGCTGGGATCCAGGCAGCCCCCGGGTGTGAGCGGGGTGTGTAATCTCAGCTCACAGTCCTTAAGATGACATTTCCAGCGGTGCATCGGGTTCAGCCTTTGTGTGCAAGGCCGGCATCTCATCTCAGAGCGCCGTTCGAGTGCCGGCTGCTCCGCTTCCGACCCACCTTCCTGCTAGTGTGCCCGGAAAGGCAGTGGAAGACGAGCAAAGTTCTTGGACCCCTGCGAGATGGAGTTTCAGGCTCCTGGCTTCGGCCTCGCCCAGCTCTGGATGTTACAGCCATTTGGGGAGCGAACCAACAGATGGAAGCACTCAGTCTCTTTCTCCGTAACTCTGCCTTTCAAACAAATAAACCTTTAAAAACTTCCTAAACATTTTAGAAGATGACATTTCCAGAAACTTTAGGACTTTAAGTGCAGAAAAGGAGTTAGACCTGAAAACTTCTCACTTTGTCCCCAAAGAAACTTCTGAGAAGACACCGCCATGTAAGTCCTTGTTAAAAGAACTTCCCTGCAAGAAGTTCCTCCAAATATATTAAAAATCATATTAAAATCATTTTCATAAAATGTGTGTTGAGAAAAGTCAAGTTTAATTCTCAAAGGCTCCATTATTGAAGCAAAAATTAATATTTGTACTGTTTCTAAATTGGAATAAAATTGCAAAGATGCAAACACCACCCTATATCATAATCTATAAACCAGTCACAAATGTTAAATCAACTGTAAAAATGATTTAAAATCTACATGAGTAATTTTATTAAACTGATTTGAAATCATATTTTGTGCTACCTTCACTTATTAACTGCATCTCAACAACAATGGGCTTATAATGGATTTTTGCAAATACAGAGATGTTTCCAAATCACGCTGCTGGTGACACAGAGGCCGCCCATCGCGCTGGGCACGGGGTGGGACACGGACTCTCAGGGTGCAATCCGCGTGTCTACACACCCGCAGGTGGCCACGGAGGCCAGCGCACGTTCGGATTTTGGGCAAGGAAACCATTTCCCGTGAGCACCCGAGTCGGCTCCAGCCCAAGCCTCTGCGTGTTTACGGAGCCTCTCAGAGCCTTTGGTCGTTAAAGGTCAGGGTCTATTTCCATGAGAACTCACTACTGCAGCCCACTTCACCGACACTCAGAGGCTGTCATCTCGACAGTGCTCAGGGTGTCTCCTCCGGGTGCAGAGTACAGCAGGACAAAGAAAGAAAGAAAGAAAGAAATGTCTTTCCCCAGGCGCCAGGGGACACAGACATCAGAACAGGGCACTCCCTACCTCTGCCTCCCCTGCAAACCACGCCGGATCAGGAACCTGGAGCAGAGAGCGCTACCTCTAAGATGCTCAGCTTCGGGCATCCCCGGCCCCGCCCTCCAAGGCGGTCTTTCACACGGGCTGGGGACCCCAGGCTCCTGACACCCGGAAGACTTGCAAACTCAAGGGCAGGACCCTTTGCCTATTGGCAAAGTAGAGGTGGTGGGAGCCGCCGCTAACTCTGATGCATTTCTCCGTGTCCGTGTCTAGGGGGCGCCAGAGTGTAAGTGGCTTCTCCACTGGGAGGTGGGGAAGATCACAGGCGCCCTCCTATAGATAACACCAGGAGTGACAGCTGTAAAGGGAAACTGAGCCCCAGGAAGCTTGGGACGGTGGTCTGTGCCCCCTCAGGGAATGTGGCAAGCACGCGCCCCCTCCCGCCAGCCACCACCTGGGGGCAGACTGAGGTGTTCATTTGAGGTGTTCAGGAGGGAGTGGAACCCGCTCGGATGCCCACAGGTCAGCTCCAACAGCCCAGCCTCCTCTGGTCCCCGGACACTAAGATGGCTGAGCAAGCCCTGTCTTCACTTCCTGGCCCTCATCTTCCAGGCCAACAGCTACATCCTGCAAACCCTTGATATTGAACCTGACACTGACTCCTTTTCTTCGAGGCAGATGGCTAAGAGCTCCTGGCCCCCCGGGACAGCAGCTCCACCTCCCAGCTGCAGCTGGGATACCAGCGCCATCCAGGGCCGCTGTCTGCTGGGGCCACACCCCAGAGAAACCTGGCGGACTGCCCTCCTTGGCTCAGCTCTGCTTCCGGGACCCACAAGCAGAATCCACCAGCGGAGCGCCTCCCACCAGACACCAGCAGCCGCCTCTTGGGCAGTCCTCCCTTCGCCAGCCCCAGGCACCCAGGTCACAGGACCCGCAAAGCCAGCAGCAGTACTGCCCTCCGAGACGCCCAGCCCACCCGGGCCACGCTAAGATTGATCCTCAGTGCCTGGCTCCTGGAGACGTAGCAGCCTGACCCCGGCATCCTCTCCCCAAAAGTTAATTTCTGTGCTGAGCCAACTCCTCACACCCATAAATCCGCCCGCGCGAAGGACTCGGACGAGGGATTATTGACAGCTGATGGGACCCAAGCGCAGAGACGAAGCGGGCTTTCTCATCTGTCCGTCTCTGGGTTGGAAGGCGTATTGATTAAAATATGACGCGCTACAGGGCCCAGCATAAATCCAAACTCTATTAGATTAACACGAGCATTCAATTAACATAAAATGACAACGTAGGAGAAAAGGGCCGCATCGTCGGTCACCAGTCGTATTTTACGCACAAGCATGGGGAGCCGCAAGACGGCGCGCGTTGTTGGTGTGCGTGTTGGGGCGGTGGCCACGTGCGTGAGGGTAAGGCGGGGCTGTGGTCCTCAGAGGTTAATGCCGGGCAGCTGAGGCTGGCATGGGGGAACTTCAGCTGGATGAGGAGGGCCCGGTTGTGCGGCCGGGTGGTGTCATCCCAGGCTGCCACTGCTTCCACTTTGACCTTGGCCGGGCGGCCAGGACAAGGGGCCACTTGGAGAATGGAGGTGTCAGTTCCCCAGCAGCCCAGGGTGGGAGACCAGGCTATAAGGTGGAAAATGCAGGCCAGCTTCTAAGACAAAAAGGATCCTTTGGTTGGGTTCTGGGCCCCACTGAGCCAGAGAGAGGAGAGCAGAGGTTTGAAAATGAACTGGAAAGACGAGCATTTGGGTCTGGGAGAAAGAGGACCTGAACAGGGAGACAAAGGAAGTGCTGTTTGCCCACTCACCCCTGCACCTGCCGCACGTGCCACGGGCAAGGAGGTGCACCTGCCGCACGTGCCACGGGCAAGGAGGTGCACCTGCCGCACGTGCCACGGGCAAGGCGGCCTCAGAGAGCTAACGGGATTAAACTAGGAGTGCACCTTGGTGCAAGAATTTTGAAATCGATGCATTCAAGGGATCTTGAAAAAGTTTGTGCAAAACGTATATGATGAAAAAAAGCTATGCCTGGACTTCCAAATCTTTTCACCAAAATAAACTCACCTTGTATTATTTTTTAAATTTTTGGAAGACAGAAAGACATTAGATGATCTAGAGAGATGCATAGATCGAGAGATAGATGGATGATAGATGATGGATGGATGGATGGATGGATGGATAGATAATGATAGATAGATGCATCCATTCCTTGGTTCACTCCCCCAAAACCCACAATGCCTGGGATCAAAGCCCAGGACCAGGAAGCCCATCCAGGTCTCCCCCGTGGGTGGCAGGGACCTAGCTCCTTGAGCCATCACCTGCTGCCTCCCAAGGTGTGCAGCAGCTGGACTCAGGTGCTGGAGTGAGGAGTCAAAGCCAGACACTGACACAGGAGGCCAGCGGCCCTGTTAGGCCAAACGCCCAGGCCTAGGCTCACTTGTGAGTTCCTTTCTCACACCTCGTGTACCACCCTGAGTCTGCCCACAAGGGTCCTGAGACCCAGAGAGGCTGTTCCTGGACTGCAGGACCGAGAGATCACTCTGCTGACCCAGGATGGGGGCTGCTCTAGAGACCCCTGCTTCCATTGGGAAACCCCATCTCCAGCAGCCCTGAGCCCCTGCCTCTCAAGGGAGGGACCTGCGCCAAAATGCACCTGCCTGGGCCTCTCCTACTCCTGCCTCAGTCCCACTCCCTCCTTGAGCTTCCTGGGATTCTCCACCCTCCCCCCACCCAAAAAAAAAAAAAAAAAAAAAACGCACCCGTGCCCAAATCCTCATGTCTCCGTGACTCTGGGGCCGACCAGCGGGTATTGTTTGTGTGTTGGTTTTTAAGCCAGGGCTTCTCGCGAGTCTCCAACAAGAACAAGCTAGAAACTGGGAAATGGGACGAAAACGTCCTTGCACACCAGGAGGGGTTCGGGGAACTGTGTCTCTCAGATGTGGCCCGCTTGGCTGCGTGGACCCTAGAGGAAGGCGCTTCATTGTAGAAACAATGCCCCAAATCGAATTAGATGCCCTCAGGATTCAAGTGCTCCCCCAGGTAGGTGATGCAAACAGGGGAACTGGGTGCACCCCGTTACACCCGAGGGCACCAACACGGCATGCCCAGGGACACGCACTGCGTCAACAGCACGAGCCAGGCCTCTCCCAGGCCTCAGACAGCTCCAGAAGAGAAGGCACCGCTCAGTCACCACTCGCCACAGCTCTAGGTCACAGAGTAAAAGGGCGTTTACAGGGCAGGCGTTCGGCACGGTGCTTAGACTCTGCTGGGGATGCCCGGACCCCATAACAGAGCAGCTGGGGTTGAGTCCTGACCCCCGCGCCTGCATTCCTGCACATGCGCACTCTGGGAGGCAGCAGATGTGGGACCAGCTGAGTCCCTGCCACCCACGTGGGAGACCCAGACTGAGTTCCTGGCTCCTGGCTTCAGCCTTGCAAAGCTGTTTCAGCCATCTGGGAAGTGAACAAGCAGATGGAAGATTCTCTCTCTCTCTCTCTCTCTCTCTCTCTCTCTCTCTCTCTCAATTATATATAAAAAAAACCAGGCAATTGTTTTTTTCATAAAGGGAAGTTACATCCCCCTGTTTGATCTCTCTAGCCGTGTAATTCATCTTACTTGGATTAAAATATACTTGTGGATGGACGGAGGTGTAGACCTGGCTGGGTGAGTGGGCACCAGGGGAGCTGAGGGGGCCCTCAGGCCCAGGGAACTTCTGGGCACACGACGGGCGCACCTGCTGGAGCCGAGAGAGCAGCCCTGTTTCCCAGCCTTGTCAGGGTCCCTTCCAGCTGCCTTAGGCCTAGACAGGTGCTCTCCCCCTCCACCTGCAGCCAGCATGCCCGAGACAGGACAGCATCACAGTGAGGAGCTGAAGCCAGCAGAGGGGGTGCGGGTTCCTGGTGGCGCTGCTGAGCGTCCCTTGACCTTAGTGCAGGTGGGGTGGCTGCAAACACCTGTCAGCGGAAGCTAGGATAGCGTGGACACGCCCACCTCCTCTCTGCCCTGGCCACGCCCACCTCCTCCCTGCCCCTGGCCCCAGAAGCCCTCCTGGGCTGGGGGCCTCTGCCCTTGCCCCCTCCTCAGTTCTTCCTCTGCCTCGCTCCTCTTCCTCCTCTCTGCTCCACCCTCTGTAGCCAGAGCTGCTGGCTGAGGCTGCTGGCATGCCCTGGCTGCTGGCTCATTCCAGTCCTGTCCTGCCACAGCCTCCATGCCCCGCCACGCCCTGCACATGCAAGCCAGGGCAGAGCTGTCCCCTCCCTGGCTGAGCCGACCTCCTGGGGGTCACTGTGTGCTGCTCCCTCCACCCTGTCCGCCCCTGGCCTCTAACTATTGTCTCCGGAACACAGGGCAGCCACTCGTCCAGGACCCCCGCCCCTGACTGCAGACCTGTGCCTGACCCGGTGACCTCCTGGCACACAGGGTAACCATCTGTCCCAGCCCGCAGGGATCCTCGAGGCCCCGGCACACACGTGTGTCTAGTGAAAGCACGTAAGAATGAAGATGGTGGGAGGGGCCGGTGCTGTGGTGTGGCAGGTTAAGCCACCTCCTGTGACACCAGCATCCCATATGGGCTCTGGTTTGAGTCCTGGCTGCTCCACTTCCGATCCAGCTCCCTGCTTACAGGCTGGGAAAGCAGTGGAAGATGGCCCAAGTGTTTGGATTCCTGCACATGTGCGAGACCTGGAAGAAGCTCCTGGCTCCTGGTTTCTGCCTGGCCCAGCGCTGGCCATCTGGGCAGTGAACCAGTGGGTGGAAGACCTCTGTCTCTCCCTCTCTCTCTGTAACTCTTTCAAATAAATCAACCTTTATTTTAAGCAACAACAAATCCTAGTACAAATTTTTACAAAATGAAAATAAGTGGAGGGAGTCCTGCAGCCAGCCTAAGACCAGGTCCCAGCCAACGGCAGGTGGGGAGGGGGATGAGGAGGGGTGCGGGTGACCTTGGCCATGACAAGGTGGGGAAGGGTCCTTGGCCCACTCAGCAGAATGGGCTGAGTTCCTGAGGCCTGCAGGCGGCAGCCTCCTCGGGCTGCAGAGGCACACAGGACGGAGGAGGCTGGGGCTGTCCGGGAGGGGCCTCCAGGGGAGGCAAGACCCCACCCTGGCACTAGCCCTGTCCACCTCTGCTCCTGCACACAGGCGACACTGTGGACCTGCACGCCGCCCCAACGAACACCTCGCGGGAGCACGGGCCGACGCCGAAGGCTTTCCTCCCTGACCGTTCACCGGCGCTAAGGACCATTTTGCTGGCGTGCGTGCATCCCGGCCAGGGCGACCTCGGGCACCCGCTGACCCTTCCCGCCCAGGCAGCCCACGGACCCCAGAGCGGCCTCCTGCGGGCATCGCGCGCCCTCTGGTGGCCATCCGGTTCCTCGCACTTGGGAGAGCGGGATTCTCCCGGAGGAGGCGGGGCTGCAGACAGGGACACCTCCTGGGGCGATCACTGGGCAGCTCTGGACTCTCCAGAGGTCAGAGGTCCGTGGTTTGTTCTCGCAGGGGTCGGGCCGGACGCTGGAGCTGCTCCATGGAAGCCGGCAGTGGACAGCAGCCGCCCAAGGAGACTGGGGGGGGGGGCGGGCAGGGAGGGGACGTGGGCTGCCCACTCCAGGGCCATGGCCCATCCCGGGGATGAGGCCCGGGTGAGCAAGGGGCGTCCTCCCCACACACAGCGCTGCTTCCCGGGTCGGGGCCTGCGGCTCGGAGTCCGCGGGCTCCCCCTTTTGGACACTCCTCTCCTACAGTCCTTGCCCTCAGTGCCCTGGGAACCCTGCAGGTGTCTTGCAGGTGCACCCAAGGAGGGGGGACACAAAGGAGGGCTCCGGGACGTGAGCGTGCGGCTGGAGAAGGTGGACTCAGTTGACAGTAGCCGCAAAGGCAGCCGGGAGGGTCTGTGCCACCAGACAGGAACAGGGTACCCCCATGCTGCTTCTGGAAAGACCCTGGGAGCTCCCATCACGGATCTCTGGGTGCCTTCAAGTGAGGCCCTGCTCCGCTGCCGGTTCCAACCTCCTGCACATGCCAGCAGGTGCCTGCCACACTTGCAGGATTGTGCTCCTGGCCCAGCTCCAGCCTGGCCAAGCTGAGGCGGTGGTGAGCATCGCAGGAGTGAACCAGCGAAGGGAAGCTCTGTCTGCCTCTCTCTGTACCTCTATCTAGCTCTGCCTCTCACATAAATGTGAAGATAACCCAGCAGGGATACACGGTGCCTCCAGGCAGCCCTCAGCAGTAGGGGTGCACAGAGGCCAGAGCCAGCCTGTGGACCCCCATCACCCATCCAGATCCACTCCTACTCAATAAATGGGGGGGCCTGGCCGAGGGGCACCAAGCATCACTTGGGGCCACCATAAATGGTGCCCTGGAGCCCAGGGTGTGGGAGGGGGCTCAGGAGGGCCGCAGGCGACAGTCTCCAGGGCAGCAGGCTCCATTTCACAGACATGTGTTCCCTGATGAGAGATGAAAGTGTAGACAAGGCCATGACCATGAACTGGACGTTTTCCTATTGCACTGCATGTCCGAGCGAGATGGCTCGGAGCAGTCTAGCACTTCTCAAGGGCACTGCCTCATTCGGAAGCGAATTCGTGCCCCTTCCTGCCCTGTGGCCATGGCTCCAGGCCCGTCACTCCTGCTGACCGGCCGTGGGGCCACAGTCAAGCTCCCCGCCCTCACCAAACATGCGCTTCCCCCTCATGATCGTCCAGACCCCACGGGACTTGAGTTCACGGCACCTGGGGCGCTGGGCGTGGCCTGTGCTCTGCTGTGGCTGCCTGAAACTGCCACGACATGGCCCACGGTTACTGCGACACAGAATATGAGGCCACATCATGCCACCCCGGGAAAGTGGCACGCAGCAGGACTAAAGGCTAGGGACAAAACATCCCTTGTCAGCTCCCCTTGAGCCCTCACTCGGCCTCGGGGGACCCGTTGTCGCCCTGGCGACTCCCCACGAAGCTTCTGAAGGGCTGGGCCTCCCGCAGGGCACTGGGGCTCGCCGCCTCTTCCAGCTCCTTTCGGCTTGGCTGTGCCACAAACCAACTTCCTCCCTGGCAGAGCTGTGAGCAAGTCATTCCTGCTCTGCTTCTGGAGCAGGCCACAGCACCCCGAGACTCAGTTTCCCCTCCTGTACATCGGAGATGATGACACCTGTCCACTTGGGGCAGAATCCAGAGGGCCTGCTACTGTGCGTTTAGGCCTAAACAAAACTGTAAGTCCCATTGGTGTGCAGAGGCTGCCATCTACTGGTCGAAAGAGGTAAGAGCAGCCAGCATGTGCTAGCATCCCCAGGAAAGCAAGAGGGAGGAGGGGAGGGAGGGAGGGAAGAAGAGGGGATAGGAAGGAAGGGTCCTTCCCAGCCAGCCCCCGATGTAGGAGGGAGCCCAGAACAGCAGTCTGAGCCACCTGGGGCATCAAGGCTGAGAAGCGCAGGGGTCTTGAGTGGGGCAGACCAGCACCTGCTACACGGGTGTGAGCGGGTGTCTCATGGGAGATGACTCCGGACCAGGCAGTGAGCATGCATGCCCACCGGCAGTGGGGTGTCTGCAGATGGGCAGCTGCTGTCGCTGGCCCATGAGCTTTCCTCTCGCGCGTTTCTCAGACTCCAGGTGCTCAGAGACCTGCGCAGGGAAGTCCCACTGGCTGCTGGGATCCCCTGCAGCTGTCTTACAGAAGGGCCCTGACCAGCTGGAGTGAGCCTGGCTCCACCCCCCAGGGCCCATTGTGGCCTGTGCAATGGATGCCTGGTGCAGCAGCAGTCCCCAGGTGTTTCGCAATCAGTGTCCCCCTATTCTGTCCTCTCCCAGGCCAGCCTTTCAGCAGCCCCGCTCTGCAGGAGCCCCTCCAAGAAGCCCCACACAGTGAGGGGGTGCCCCTGCAGAACCCCACCTCCAGGCAGGAACCCCTCAGCCCATCAGCTCAGCTGAGCTCCCTCCACCAGCCCCTCGTAGCCTACAGGGTAAAGCCACCGCCTGCAGCACCATATGGGCTCCGGTTGGTATCCTGGCTGCTCCACTTCCACTTCCACTCCAGCTCCGTGCTAATGGCCTGGGGAGGCAGCAGAAGATGGCCCAGGTCTTTGAGTCTCTGTCACCCACATGGGGGAGGCAGATGAAGCCCCCAGCTCCTTGCCAATGGCTTCAGCCTGGCCAGTCTAGGAGTGAACCAGCAGATGGAAGATCTCTCTCTCTCTTTGTCTCTCCCTCTATCACTGTAACTATGACTTTCAAGTCAATAAATAAATCTTTAAAATTTTTTTTTTAAAGACTGTTCTTAAAACAGCCTGGTACTGCTTATCACTTTGTAACCTTGGTCCTAATTTTTTTTGTTGGATATTGAATATTTAAAAGATTTATGTATTTATTTGAAAGGCAGAGTAACAGACAGAGGGAGAGAGACATAGACATCTGAAGCTCACTCCTCAGATGGCTGCAGATGGCTCAGATGGTTGAAGCCAAGAACCTAGAACTCCATTCAGGTCTCTCACCCGGCTGCAGGGGACCAAGGACTTGGACCATCCTCCAGTGCTTTCCCAGGTGTGTTAGCAGGGAGCTGGACTGGAAGTGGAGCAGCCAGGACTCGAACCCATGCTCCAATATGGGATGCCAGCAATGCAAGCAACTGGTTTAACCGGCTGCACCACAGCGCTGACTTCTGGGTATTGTTTTGTAGAACCCAATGATTTCAGTTGGTGAGCTCTCTACTCTAGAATCCCTGAGAGGCACTGCTGTGCCCTGTGTACTGCAAAGCAACCGGGCCAAGGTCTGGGCCAGGAGCCGCGACCCCCAGCACACCAGCCGGGAGGTGCCCAGAGCGCACCAGGATCCCAGCTCTTTCGGGTAGGATGGGCTCCTTGCTGCCAGCTGCACCAACTCCACGCGAAACAGAGCACGCTTCAAAGGCCAGCGCCCCCTCCCTCCAGGAATCTCACTACTCCCCAACTAAAAAGGAAAACAAACAAAAACAACAGCATAAACCGCAGATGCCGTGAGCCGGAGACGTGACGTGTGCGCACGAGTATGAGTGTGTGTGTGTGTGTGTGTGTGTGTGTGTGCCGTCCCAAGACAACCACCCACAAAGGCAGGTATTTTTGTTTCATCCACTTTTAAATGAAGAATTAGAAACACAGAGAGCTTAAAGGACTGGCTTGAGTCCCCCCCCTCCAAGGTCAAAAGCAGAGCCCCCCTCTGCACCCCGGGGACCAGATCCCAGGAGCTGTTCATCAGATGCGCACCCTGGGCACCCAGCTCTAGCTGCCCGTCCGTCCCCCTCGCTGCAAGCAGTCTGGCCTGACTCAGGCACCCTGGCTGCAGGTCCCTCCAGCATGGGGGCCATCAGTCCAAGGTCAGGGTTATTACAGTTTACACAACTACATTCACCAAGGAGCAACTTGGACAGGCAGGCTCTGGCAGCTGGGGAGAGAGAGAGAGAGAGAGAGAGAGAGAGAGAGAGAGAGAGAGGCTCAGCATGAATTCCACCAGATAACACTCTTTGAAACCTTCCCATGATCAAATTAAAAATGGGCCTTAAGTGATTTATTTTTTCAATCTGTGAATCTAAACAAACGATGTCCCTTCTGCGTACAAGCCTCATATGATGTCTTTCACAGCTGTGAAAAAAATGCTATTAGTATTTTCAAAGCAGTTTTATCACAGATTAAAGAAGCCTAGGGAAAAAAAAAAGAAAAAGAGAAACTGGCAGCCGGAGTCAGCCATATGCCTACTTGACCTAGGAAGATAAACCTGTTGTTCCTTCCAGAGACAGGATTAGGGCTTTACTTTTAGTATGTCCCTTTTCATATGGAAATGTCCTTTCATAGTCTGGGTCTGCTTGTAACAGCATCATCCTAAAAACATGCCCCCTCTTCTTTTTTTAATTCCCCGATCATGGACGTATAGATTTTTACGGTGTCTGCAAGCATACATTAATGTTAATTTCACCATTCTCCTTTGTATTTTGTTAATGTCACAATCTGCTGTAAAACCTTGCCAAGTTCTTTAACTGTCATGTTAATTCCGAGACCTATTCTGCACTCTCTGACATTTCAGGACAGAACAAGGCAGTAAAAATAGATTAGAAACAGCTTATAAGTATTATAAAATCCAGAACTTTACAGATGGCGGAATTAGGTCTGCTGAATAGAAATGCAACAACTCCGAACACAATAATATCAGACAGGCCTATTGGTGGCAAAGGTAAATATTTGGAAGGGGTGGGATCATGGTGGCCAGAGGAGGAGGGTTGTTGGGGGGGGGGGGACTGGCAGGGGACACATGGAAAATGCGACAGAATTGCGTTGTCTGTAGCAGCTTGGGAGACAGAGACGAGGAGCCCAGATCCTACGCACGGTCAGGTTTCAAAGATTTTCTGCATCGTTCTAAATAAAAAGCCACGTTCTAAGAGCTTGATTTTTATTCATGGTCAGTTCAAAGAGCGCAGAAATCACTTGGCTCGGGGATCTGTGTGCGCTTTGCTAGGTCGGAGCCGAGCCTTACTGTCCTTCGATATTAAGTGACACCGCCACATGCTAAGATATTTGTAGGAGCGGACAGGAAATGAGACACTGTTTTCTTAAACTGATTGCTAAAGAATGCGCACTGTTTAAATGTGCACTATCCATTTCAAAGGGAGCCTTGGCCGGTTTCAGGAAGTTTAAAATCAGCTCTTGGGGGCTGGAGGAGGGAGACAAAGTTAGGGTTCAATGTGTTTTTCTTCGCACCGCAAAGAGAAACTACTTCTTCAAGAAAAAAAAAGGGAAAAAGGTGCCCCCCTTTTTCTTTACAGGGCCCTCTTATTCATCATCTCAGTTGAGTCTCTGATGAATGGTTCGCAGGGCCTGCCAAGCCCCTCCCTCGCCTTTTTTCTAAGCACCCTCCTCATTATTTTCCCAGCCTTTTTCCCACAGCCCAGGACCAGCCAACGACGGGGGCGGCTTAAATACAGCTCAGTCTTAACACAGGGACAGGGTTTGCTGTTGCCAATTGATCTCCTAATACGTTATGTTGAAATGATAATTGGTATACTCGTCATTGAAAACCGAGAGAGAAAAGCCACTTTTCCGTCACCACAAGGTATTAGCGTAGCTCGTGTATTCAGAACTAACAGATACATTTAAAAAAAAAAAGGAGAGGAGAGAGATAGAGATACAAAAAAAAAAAACCACCATGCCCCCATCTGCGGGAGAGCCAGCAGTCCACAATTCTTTTCAGCTGACATAATCCAGATTGATTCGTTCAGCAGATAAAATTCAGGCCACTTCTGCCCTTTATGGGAGCAACATAATACCAGTCTTTATTCAGTAACAATGTAACATAATGGGATCGGAATGTGCAAAATGACTGTACTTAAATTACTGCGCCTCACAAGGGCCCAACACAAGCTGGGGCTTTAATGTAAAAAATCATTAGGCGCAGATTACTAAAGTGCTCGGGCATTAAGGAGGTCAACCCGGGGCTGTTTACGGCATCTTCCAGGACAGGAACCCTTTGCTAATATCTTGATTAGGACTGCATTCTGGGGGCAGGGGGCCCAGGCTGGCACCCCCAGCTCCCACTCAGACTTCTGGGAGAAGGGCAGGCGATGAGGAGGACACGGGGGCGGTGTGTGTGGGGTTGGGGGGAGTTGGGGTCAGGAGAGATGGCCCGGATCATACAAGTCCTTTACAGGGAAGTTTGGCACATCAGAGAGCGCTGTACTGTTAAGCTATGTTAATTTCAAAATCTTCAGGGGCTGATTATTAAAACATATAGGAGACTTGGCAGATAAAGACAAGTGTACGGATGGAGGAATAATCTCCCCATCGTCTCAGCACCTGGAAACGACCTGTGGGTGTTCTGAATAACTCACCTCATCGTTGTTGGGTTTTTTCCTATGCCTGACAATACCGTATGTTTGCAAAATGCTCAAAGACAACATTTTGCTAAATGTTATAGGGCCAGCCAATGTTTTGCCATGTCATTAATTATTCCTCTGCAATATAATCTGAGGACCACGTGGTGATCTTCCCACACAGGACCCTGGTTCAACTTTATTCTGTTCCTGGCCAGGTTGGGTTGTTTTCCGAGTTGCCCCGTTACAAATGATGTTGATTGGGGTTGGCGCTGTGGCACAGCAGGTTAAAGCCCTGGCCTGAAGCGCCGGCATCCCATGTGGGCGCCGGTTCTAGTTCTGGCTGCTCCTCTTCCGATTCAGCTCTCTGCTATGAGCTGGGAAAGCAGTAGAAGATGGCCCAAGTTCTCGGGCCCCTGCACCGGTGAGGGAGACCCAGGAAAAGCTCCTGGCTCCGGATCGGCACAACTCCAGCCGTTGCGGCCATCTGGGGAGTGAACTAGCGGATGAAAGACTTCTCTGTCTCTACCTCTCTCTGTAACTCTGTATTTCAAATACATAATAAAATAAATGATGTTGATTAATATCCTTACCCCAAAGTCTCTCTCCTATGTGTAAGACTGTGTCCTCCAAATAGCTCCATAGAAGTGGAGTGCTTACTAGACAACAGTGCACATTTCAAATTTGGTTTTGTTTTAAAAAATTTATTTATTTATTTGAAAGGCAGTGTTACAGAGAGGCAGAGACATCTTCCATCTGCTGGTTCACTCTCCAAATGGCCGCAAGGGCTGGAGCTGAGCCAATCCGAAGCTGGGAGCCAGGAACTTCCTCCAGGTCTCCCACATGGGTGCAGGGACTCAAGCACTTGGTCCATCTTCCACTGCTTTCCCAAGCCATAGCTGAGAGCTGGATCAGAAGTGGAGCAGCCGGGTCTTGAACCCGTGCCCATATGGGATGCTGGCATTGCAAGCGGTGGCTTTACCTGCTATGCCACAGTGCCAGCCCCTCAAATCTGTTTTTTTTTAATTATTTATTTATTTGTTTGAGAGATAGAGAGATGGAGAGATGGAGAGATGGAGAGAGAGGGAGGGAGAGAGAGAGAGAGAGAGAGAGAGAGAGAGAGAGAGAGAGAGAGAGAGATTCCATTTGCTGGTTTACTCCCCAGATGGCTGCAACAGCCAGGACTGGGCCAGACAAAAGCCAGGAGATTAACCCAGGTCTCCCACATGGGTGGTAGGGGCTCAAGTACTCACACCATCCTTCCCAGGTACACTAGCAGAAAGCTACACCAGCAGCGGGTTTGAGCCGGGACACAAACCAGCCCTCTGATCTGGGATATTGGCATCATCAAGTGCTGCTTAACCGCTGTGTCACAGCAGCGGCCCCAATGTTTCCTATCTATTTGATGCATACTTTTTGCTCTGGCCTCCAGAAAACTGTCACCTATTTGTGCCCCAGTGCTTATAACATGACATCCTTTCCAGGCAAGGGTTGTGAACCCGTCACAACAGCCTCCCCCTTTGCTAGACAACAGCAGACACCAGGGGGCATCTTCCATCAGACAAGGAGATCACAGCCACTGTTCAATTGCACAGACACACACACACACACACACAGCTCGATCATCCGGAGAAAGATTAAATTCAGAGTGGCGGTCAATGTAGATACTTACACACCCAAGACTGCCTGAGAAGCACCACAGGGTCAAAGCAGACCAAGGAAACGTCTCCTTTGCATCGAAACGGTGCTTTTTCAACTTGCAAGCCCCAGCCTCGTGCAATTTCATTTTTGAATTGCAGAGCATGGCTGGGCTCTTATCTTGTTTAAATAGAAGACTTCCAAAATTCGAATCACTGAATCATCGGGGGGCCTCCGAGATGATGCAGCTACTCTTCGGAACACTGGGCTCATGTCTCGAGTGAGGTCTGCGTCTGGCCAGTGTTTGCATGAAACGGAGCAGGCACCGGCCGTGTGTGTGCACAGGGCATTCGGCTGTGTATAGGAGGCAGAGGCTTCGTGTATGTATATGGACACACGTGCACATAAATATATTTATCTGCAAAATGAACATCTCCACGCTGGCCTCATCCTTGAGACGCGCACCAGCTGAACTATTTGCATCTGATTTTCCACCCTGTGCTGTCAATCACCACGGCACAAATCCAATACTCAGGCCACATGGCCTTGAAACTTGGAATCGATAGGAACCTTTTAGAACTGGAGCTTCAAAAAGTTGTATGAAATAGATATTCAATGAGAAGAAGGTTAATTGAATAATTGATTACTCAGTAACAATTAAGTGCTCTTCAGATATCTTTGGGAAATGGTGAAATATAATAGTGATAGATATTTATTAGTTTATCAGGTCTTATGGCATGATATATTTATTTTTAGGCTTGAAGTCAATTTCTTTCATTTATGTCTTTTATTATATATTTCAGCATCAAAGTCTCCAGGGTGAAATGATACCTATATTTTCACCGGCAAACTGTCGGGGGGAGATGGCAGGCTGGGGAGAAAGCCACGTGCACCGGGATTGTCAACACTATCACAGACCCCAGCAGCTCCTAGCAAATCATGCCAACAGCAGGTGCAAGGGAGGTTGGGTGCTGGGACTCCAGGCTGCCCTTGCTCTTCATGGGTTGGTATCACATGGGTCTCCCTTCTGCCTGGCTGCTCTTCCTCGGTAACCAGATCTGCGGGTCTCCAGAGACCAAAAAAGTGACATCTCTGCCGAGAAGAAGAGTGACAAATCTGTCACTGCCGTTTATGAATAAATCCCTTCTCAAAGTCGAGTTGGAGCTTTATGAAGTCGCGGGTGAGCTATCAAAAAAGATCCCAGCACACGTACATCCCTCTGGGTCAAACAGTATGGGGAGCGAGAGGCAAACATGATTTTATTCTGTTGGAAAGAGGGGCCGGAGCACAGAGCATGGGGTCCAACACACGGGCATCTCTGCCAGCGCTCCCAGGGCTCAGAGCGGCCGATCTGGTGTGAAGAGTCTTGGAGAAGTCGCCGTGCCAGTGGCAAAGCCAGAGTTCCCAGCACCCAGCCATGGCCAAGGGCTGACCAACCGCCCACACACAGGAAACCGATTTTAAACAGGAGTGAAAGCCAGTGTTTAAACACTGATGGGGCAACGCTCAGTGTGTTCCACACCCCTCTCTAGGTCTCCATCCACTCTCTCATTCATGACCCAGATCCTAAGCCTCTCCTGAGGCCAGGCACCATGGTACCAGGGTGGACAAAGGGCTTAACAAGATGGGTTCAGTCTCTGGCTTTGGGGAGTTTTCAGTCTGGTGGGAGAAGTCGGACCAAACCTGATGAAGACGTAAGAAAGAACACGAACCATTCCTAGTAGTTGCTAAGACAGAAGCAAGGAACTGAGAGAGAAATAGAGCAAGAGCCATTTTGGGGTGAATGGTCAGACATGGGCTCTCAGAACTTGCTATTTTTTTATTTATTTATTTGAAAGTCAGAGTTAGAGAGAGAGGGAGAGCTTCCATTCACTGGTTAATTTCCTACATGGCTGCAACGGCCAGGGCTGGGCCAGATCAAAGCCAGGAGTTTCTCCCAGGAATCTCACATGGGCATGCGGGTGTGGGGACCCAAGCACTTGGGCCATCCTCCACTGCTTTCCCAGGTGCATTAGCAGGGAGCTGGATCAGAAGTGGAGCAGCCGGGACAGGAATTGGTGCCCATATGGGATGCCACTGTTGCAGGAGATGGTTTTACCAGCTATGCCACAACACCAGCCCTGAGAATTGTTATTTAAAACGAGACTGAAAGAGGAGAAGGAGTTAGCCACGCAAAGCCATGTTTGTGTGTGTGTGCGTGTGTGTGTGTGTGTGTGTGTGTGTGTGTATGCTGGGTGGGCAGATATTCATTTCAGGCTGGGAGAACTGCATCTTCCATGACATTGGGGGATCAGCAAAGGGGCACAAGTGTTTAAAGATGGCAGGGAAGATCTGTGTGGCTGGCACAGAGCCTGAGCCGTGAGGTTGGAGGATGGGCAGGGACTTGACCATCCTGGCTTTGCAGCCACGGGGCGCTTGCATTTTTAAAACAGATTTATTTATTTATTTGAAAGTCAGAGTTACAGAGAGAGAGAGATAGGTAGAGACACAAAATGAGAGAGGTCTTCCATCTGCAGTTTCACTCCCCAGAGAGCCACAGTGGCCAGTACTGAGCCAGGCCAAAGCCAGGAACCAGGAGCTCCATCCAGGTCTCACATGTGGGTGGCAGGGGCTCAAACACGTGGGCCATCTTCCATTGCTTTCTCAGGAGCATTAGCAGGGACCTGGATCGGAAGTGGAGCAGCCGGGACTCAATCCAGCGCCCATGTGGGATGCCGGCACTGCAGGCGGCGGTTTTACTGTTATACCAGAGCACCTGCCCCCAGGAGCTTGCATTTTATTGAACAAGGATGGAGCACCTTTGCAGGGTGTTAAACCAGAGCATCTGTGGTTTTCAGAAGCCCCTGTCCACTCTGCCACCTGCTTCCTGCTCTCCAAGAGGGGCAGAGTGGGCACCAGGGGCCACAGCGGCGGACTCGGGCTGGACAGTGCTCCTCCAGCAACCACGAGCGCAGTGGCCGTGGTGGCACGCTCAGGGTCCCCCTTGGCCACTGCTGCTGCCCCAGTGACCTCCCTCGCCCCCTCAGGCTCGCACTCTGCAGTGCACAGGGTGCTGAGTTCCTGGAGCCCGCTCCTGTCCTCCAGGTCATTCTGCAGAGAAAACGGAGGCCCACGAGGCACAGTGACTTCCGGGCCAAGGTCCCAGCTCCTGGGCTCCTGTCCGCTCTGCCATGTGCTTCCTGCTTTCCATGGCCGTCCTGGATGTGAGGGGCTGGTCTGCCAAGTGTGGCCAGGACATGGCCGCAGAGAACGGAGAAAGATGTTTGGAGGCGCTTCTGTCCGCATTTTCACCACCAGTGGTCCTTGGTTGAAATTTTTACCCTGCTGATGCTCCCTAGGGCCACCGAGTCAGCGCAGCCGCAGACTGGGGGTGACTCTGGGAGAAAGAGCCTTGGAGAAGTAGATAAGCTGGAGGAAAGAAAGGTCATCCTTATTTGAACATAAATAAGTAAACATTTTGGAGTTGCCATTGTGATGTAGTGGGTAAAGCTGCTGCTACTGTGCTGGCATCCCATATGGGCACTGGTTCGTGTCCCAGCTGCTCCATTTCCAAGCTGGCTCCCCGCTAATGCATCTGGGAAAGCAGCAGAGGATGGCCCAACTGCTTGGGCCCCTGCACCCAAGCTCCTGGCTCCTGGCTTTGGCCTGGCCCAGCCTGGCTGTTGTTGTGGCCACTTGGAGATTGAACCAGCAGATGGAAGACCTCTCTCTCTCTCTCTCTCTCTCTCTCTCTCAAATTCTCTCTCTGTAACTGTGCCTTTCAAATAAATTTTTAAAAAGTTTTTTTTTTTAAAAGTGGGTTCTGAATTTCCCAGCAGGCCCTGAGCCACCCCCCCCCCCATCTCCCCTGCAATCTCCATATTCAAGCCAATCCCATGTAGAGCGATGACATCAGAACGAGGCTCTCCAGGCACAGGGGCATCTAATGGCTGACTTGGTGGCCCTGTACTTTCTACATGTCAAGGGTGAGCTGGCCTTTCTGTTGTGCCTCGTAGAAAGATGACAGGCATTGCTGTCCAGGGACATAGCCAAAGATGACAGCGAGGTGTCACAGACCAGAGAGCAGATGTATCATCGCACCCCTGCCGAGACGGGAGTGACATCCCTTGGCTCTCCGGGGAGAGCGCTGCCCAGGAGCTGGGTTTTCTGCTCTGGTTGTACACACGGTAACACTGACACGAGCACGCTCACGGGGTGCTTCGTGGCGGAGACGGTGCACGGGGCTCCCGCAAAGGGGCTAACAAAAAGCATGCCAGGGTTTTTAATATTGTTTTAATGTGATTTAAAAATGCTAAATGAATTTATTTTCTTACGCTAGAAAATAGTCCAGTGCTGCCACATCGCAATATGCGCTCAGAAGAGCGGGCTGATAAAATTCATTAGAAAAGAATTAAATTCATCATATAAAATGCAGTCATTTTATTTTAAGTAGTTCCCAATTCAGAAGCCCGTGCAATCGTTCTTTGGAGTCTTACCAAGGACAACGCTGGAGAGACCCCCAGGGCAGGGTCTCCATCTTGCTGCTGCTAAGACCTGCCTCATGTCCTCTTGGACATCGAAGAAAGTGAAATCCCGAATGAGAGAAAAGGATGTCCCAGGCAAAAAGGAATCCTGGCCAGACGCCTCCACCTTGGTTTTCGAGGGTGACTCTCGGGTCTCTGCAAGCCCAGGGGACACCCGTGCCCCTCGGGGGCCTCCCCAGCTCTGCTTGCTCCACACCTTGTATTTTCACTTTGTCATTCAATACCCCAGGAAGTATGAGCCCCCTGCTTGCGTTTCCTGCCCACACTGGGGCGAGGGCCACGTGCACACCTGGTTTCTGGCTTCTAGAAGGTACCTTTCCAGCCCTGTGACAGCTGGCCAGCTCCCCGGATCTCCCAGCCTGCTCCTCCATGTTCTTTGAGCACAAGCTGCAATCCAGTACCTTGTCTGTATTCATAAACAGAAACCGAGCAGACCCTCCAGAGAGTGGGGGTCTCCTGCTCTCCAGGGGTTCACCTCCATACTTTGTCACTGACCATTTCAGAAACTAACTACACAGGACCCCTCATACAATGGCTCTGCTCCATCTCATAGAGGAAAGAAGTGACTGAGTCATGAGAGATCGGCAGGCACCAATAGGAACAACCTGTGTGAGTCCTTGTGATTGTCTGGGCGTACCCAAGGCTAAAGCCCTTACACATGTCAGTGGCAGGGACACAGTCTGGTGCCTGGGCCACTCCCGCCCTCGCTTGCTCCCTCTGCAGACAAGATGCTGGGGGGGAGGAGCAGGGAGATGCTGAGTCTCGGTAAACACTTCTGAAACATTGCCCCGAAGTCTGCTTGGGGACGCACCAGTCTGTGCCCTCAGCACAGCGCCCGTGCTCAGCAGAGGTACAGCTGTGGTGTGTCGGAGGCACTGGCTTCAATCTCCAGGCCAAATGTGGCTTCTGCTGGTTCTCATGCAAAACCCAGTCCCAGCCAGCTCTGCCCTCCCACCACACGGCAACCTGTGAAACCTGGCACACAGCGACAGTCCTACCGTTAGCAAAGCTGGAGCCAAGGTGCCCCCTGCCTGGGGAGGCAGGGAGATCTTGGTTCTACCTAACCAGGGGCCGTCGTGGAGAAACCCTGGTGAGCTGGTATCCCACGTTTTTGCCAATATTCAGCACACACACGTGTGGATTTGGGCTGGTGTCTGCCCCACCACATACTAGCATGACCCATGGGATGGACATAGCCAGAAGGGGTGAGGAGTGATGGCTATCACGAGGGAAAACGACTTGATGGTGGCACTTGTTTCCAAGCTCAAAGGAGCAATCTAGATTTTGTGACAACCCCACAGTGGCGTCCTGGATACTGGATGACTGACACAGGGCTGCCATACCTGTTGGATGCTCCAGGGAGGGGCAGGCTCTCAGCCTCCTGCACCCCATACAACCTGGGCCACCGGCCCCTGGCTCATACCCGAAGCCAGGCGACAGCTGAGGAGCCTTCTCATCAAACCTGCTTCGGAGGGGAATTTTCTCAAGACCTCTCATTAGCTGAGAATTGTACCCTCCCCAGTGGCTCACAGGAGAGCCAGAGAGCCATAGGGGCAGCAGCTCAAACAGGAGGACCACAGTGTGTGCAGCTGACAGAAGCAAAAGAGGACTCCGGGCTGGCATGAGGAGGAGGATTCTTGCTTCCAACAGCTCCAGAGAAGGCCCACAGCAGGTGCCCTGCAAACTCCCAGTGCTCAGAGGGCTGGCCGGTTCCTGTGCTCTGGGTGTCAGGGCACAGAGGAAGGAGCGAGGCAGGCTGGCCAGGACACCCAGTGGAGGGGCAGCGTGTGTGAAGAAGGCGTGGGCCATTCTTGGGTGAGTCAGCAGCCCCACCCAGCCCCTGCCACTGGCCCCAGACATTTCACTTTTTCCAGAGCACCTGGCAACCCGGCTTGGTAAGTCCCAATCTCAGGTTGGCTGCTGTTTGCAACTCGCTGAACACAGACGTGAGCACATCAGAGGAGCCAAAGCCAAACGCATCTGGGGATTGGATGTGGCCTCCAGGCCACCCATCCGGTTCTAAGGATTCCACCTGAGCTCCACCGAGGGCCTCCCCCAAAGCGCGGATGAGCAGTCAGAGCAAGGAGAACATTCAAGGCCAATGTCTGTCTGTGGGTAGCAGCCCGGGCAGCACCCAGGAGCTGCATCTTGGACATTCCCCAGACCGTGTTAGCCCCAGAACTCCAAAGTGAGTTGTCTGCACAAGCGACTTTGAGAAACATTTGTGTAAGATCAAGGTCAAGGTCACCTTCCCTGTAGATACAGACCCCCAGACGCAGCACCATCTCCCATACTGCATCTCTTCCACCCAGCCTCACCGGGACCAGACACAAACACAGGATCCCACCCCGGGGATGAACACAGCAATACCGTTCATCTATTCCTGGCCCGACCTTGCCACCTCCCTGGCTGTGATGGGGAACAAGAAGTGAGTTTCCAGAACGATACCACCCTGGCTCCCACCCCTGCAGGAGACCCCAAGTGTGCACCCCACAGGCAGGCAAAGCAGCCTGAATGATGGCACTCTGCTCGGATCTCCAGGACCCGGATCCCAGGAAGGCTCTCTTTGGATACCAGAGCTAGTTCCACGCGGTGGACTTCAAACCCTGGGGCCGGGGGTGGAGGGGGCAGACATGGCCCCCAGGAATGGGGAAAGTCAGTGCTGAGCCACACAGAACCACCAGGCCCCTTTGTCCACACGAGTGGTACATCTCACCCTCCTCCGGGCCCGGGGGTGACTGCAGGAGCCGTACTTCCATTCCCAGCTTTGCTCACCCGGCTCTCCCCACATCCCCCAGGCCTCGTCAGCAGAGACGCGTGGATCGATAATTAGGGACCACACAACCTTGGGTTGGGGGGTCGCTCCCTTCCATTCACGACTTTTACCGGTGTCAGTCTGAGCATAAATACAATTAGATTGGAGAGTTCTATTACAAAAGCCAATAAAGCAGGCCTCAGTAGAGACTCTAAAATTACTTAACTTTTCTTTAGAAAAATATTAAAACAGTATTATCACATCAATGAGAAGAAAAGACAGGAAGATAATAAAGTTATGTTAAAGCTCCCTGTATTTACTCATGTGTGAAACAGTTATGTCTGGTCACATAATTGCAATGGTTCTGAGAAATATTTCATATTTTATAATGAACATTAAAAGAGTTTGTGGATCATTACTTTATATGAGTTCCAAAGTTATTACATAAAACCCAATAGGAATGGTTATAAATTATCGGATCCTCCGGCCTGGCCTTGGTAAACATAACAGGAAAGACAGAGACTTTGGCAGACACGATTCATGAGAAGAGGGAAAATTCTCCCTGCATGCTAAGCGGAAGACAAGACCGGGCCCTTGCCACCAGCTCTTCCCATTTTTGTTTCTGTCTCAGAGCCGCCACCAGCTCTTAAGGCGCACACACACACACACACACACACACACAAACCTTCCCTTAGAACAAAAGGGAACAGGCTCTCTGACACTGCCGTCATCGTCTTATCTTTCATTAACCCACCCGTGGCCCTCGGGTCGCTGCAAAATTCTTGAACTTTCAACACAGCGTGCACTGGGAACACGGTCCTCAGCAGGCTCCTATGATCACCCACGATTGTTTGTTTTCAGAAGGAGATCCTCTCCCGGAGATCAGAAAATCCGGCATCTTTTCAGATGCTGCAGGGTTGAGAACATTCTCAGGAATTTCTCCCTTTTGGGCGGAAAGCCAGACAGGCAGGCAGTGTTCGAATTCTGTTTGGCCGTGCACGGGTGGCGGGTTGTGAGGGTAGACGGGTGCTCTTCTGTGCCCGTGTGCTTGTTCCCCTTGCGTGAGGCACAGTGTTAGGTGTGCTCTGGAATTCACGCCTGGAGGTTCCTCTGCCTCCTTGGGTGTCTGCAGGGTGAATGGGGTCGGGATCAGGGCACCAGCAGGTGGGTGAACCATGGCAAGGAGCATCGGGGAAGTCCAACCCTCAGGGCAGCATCCCAGAGACTCAGAGCCAAAGGGAAACTAACTGGGCAGCCCCCCAGGGTGAAGCGAGCGCCTAAGGCAATGCCGGCCACCTGGCTCTGAGAACCACAGGACCCGTCCCTCGCCCCCGTCCAGGGCACTGCTGCTCCGGGGACCTGCAGGCGGAGGAAGCCTGACCTCCCCGGGAGCCATGGCCCTGACACCTGCAAAACCCCAGGATCTGCCAGGGCCTCCCCCTTTAGAAAGCAGCTGTTGGAGAGGCTTTCTCAGCAAACAGATGTCTTGGGGAGAATTTAAAGCTCAGAGTTGGAGGCCAGATTCCGACTGTACTTTGAGTTATGTCTGCCTCGGTCATTACGCAGCCATCACATATATTTTCGACACCAGTGTTGTCTGAAACAGGCGTGGGTCTCAGCGCTCCTCCCGAGCTTGGATTCCCTGCTTAGCTTTGGCTCCTCCAGTGTCCTCCATCTTCCCAGAGCCACTCACGGCTTGCAGAGGGTTTTCATGAATACTGGGATCGGGGAAGGGTTTGCTATTTTATCCCAAATGGTTTCTCTCTGAGTGGAACAGCCACCACTGCTCTCAGGAAGCCTCCCAACATTTGTAATCTGTTTAGATGGAAAATGGGCCACTTCCAGTATAAAACAACGCCCTGTGTTGCTTCTTCCCACAGACAGCAAGTTTTACTGACAACAAAAGAAAGATTATAAAGATGCCAACTGCCACCGTGGGCGAGAGCCCTCTCCTTGTCTACAGAAATGCTACTTGAGCGAAAATCTAAGATTGTGGCATATAGCAAGTTTGCAGGTGGAGAAGGAAATTCTCAAGCAAGGTGTGGGGAGGGGGAAGAACAGATAGTTTTGGGACTTAAAAAAGGGGGTGAAAATCTTTCAGGAGCTGCAGCACATATAGCATTGAACCGACTCTAGCAAAACCTTTGTGGATGCCTTCGTAGGTCCGAGGATCAGCCCAGCCCGCTGGAGAGCCCACAGGAATAAGTTCTGACTTCCCAGGGGGCCCAGGGCACTGTGCGCGCAGCCTAATCTAGGATGCCCTTGTCCCGGTCTGCAGAAAATCCTTCCGAAGTGTTTTTGTAAGCGCCTCTAGGTGGTGCTGGCACCGCGTCGCTTCGGCTTCTGGGCACAGTGAAAACATTAATTTGCTATGAGATAATTTTTGACGTAAATGTAAAATGGTGCCCATTCGAACTCAGTAATGAAGCATGGTGCATTTCTGCAGCTCCTAATTTGACTAGTTAAATGACTCCATTACGTGTCTAACAGACAGAAGCAAATAATTTCTGGTCAGTTGATGTTCACTTATCCGTATCATTTTGCCCTGAAAATAAAGTCTCTAATCTACAATTCCTTTGTCTTAGTTTTTTTTTTTTTTGGTTAAGATTATTAAAGCAAACATACTTAAATAATTCAGATTAAACCAGCGCAAACCAACAATTAAAACACAAGAGAGCATGGGCAAATCAAATAGGGGGTAATAGCGGAGGCAGAAAACCGGGTGGCCCCTCCCGCCCTGGCTCGGCCTGGGGGTAAGGGTGAAGTCTCGGGGCCTCTCTGTCCAAGCCATCATCTCTCTGTGGGCAGAGACAGGCTCTGGGCTGTTCTCGTCCTCGGTTCACTCTAACACATAACTTTGAGACTGTTTGGAAATTTTTCAGCAGATGTAGCTCACTATAGCAAAAATGCTGCCTTAATAAATATCAAGTGATGAATAATTTTGCCCAAAGGGGGGAAAATGGTTAATATTGAATCTTAATGTTCCTCGTCTAAATGCTTTCTTCTTCCTGCTAAAAACAAGTTTAGAATGAAAGCGTATCGGTTTACACAGATCTCATGCATATTAGCGAGACACAGCTGTGTGTGTCCCCTCTTAAGAGCCGTATGATTAAGTTATGGGATATCGTATAATCCAAACTCCTCTTCTACTGGTCACCTTTTGCAGACAAAAGCTTTTTAGTTTTAGGTCTATTAAATGACAGAATGTCCGATCCTGTAAATGCGCAAGTAATTATTATGAAGCACCTGTGACTCCTATTTTTGCTTACAGAGACCGTCTATAAATTGCTTCTGGGACGGCGCTGGAGGCTGGTGGAGGACGGGTGCTCCCCACCGGGGGCAGCTGGCAATGTTCAGTGGGATGGATCAGGGCTCTGCGCCCCGAGACTTGGGATCTTGGTGAACCACTCATCCCTTATCCCTGAAGCAAAAGAATGGCGGAGCTTTCTGGTAGAAGACAGTGGTAGGGGTACTGGAGAAAGCCCACTGCTCAGAGGGAGCCCTGTGCATCAGCGCACTTGGGCAATATCATCTACTTGGTGTGCTCCAAGCAACTGGTTTTAAATGGGCACTGTGGTACAGCGGGTTAAGCTGCCCTTGGCAATGCTAGCCCATTCAAGTTTCAGCTGCTCTGCTTCTGGTCCAGCTCCCCTGCTAATGCTCCTGGGAAAGCAGCAGAAGATGGCATGAGTGCTTGGGCCCCTGCCACCTGTGTGGGAGACCTGAATGGAATTCCCAGCTCCTGGATTTGGTCCAGGACTGACCACTGGGGCCATTTGGGGAGTGAAGCAGCAGGTGGAAGTTTCTCTCTCTCTCTCTCTCTCTCTACCCCATCACTCTGCCTTTCAAATAAATTTTTAGAAAGATAAAGAGAGAGAAAAGAAAATTGAGAAGAGTTTCCTATTTAAAAAAATAAAAATGGCAACATTAGAAGGGAAAGATTCAGGCTGGCGCCATGGCTCACGTGGCTAATCCTCTGCCTGTGGCACCAGCACCCCGGGTTCTAGTCCCGGTCGGGGCACCAGATTCTGTCCCGGTTGCTCCTCTTCCAGTCCAGCTCTCTGCTGTGGCCTGGGAAGGCAGTGGAGGACATGCTTGGGCTCTGCACCCACACGGGAGACCAGGAGGAAGCACCTGGCTCCTGGCTTCGGATTGGTGCAGCACGCTGGCCGTAGTGGCCATTTGGGCAGTTAACCAATGGAAGGAAGACCTTTTTCTCTGTCTCTCTCTCTCTCACTAACTCTGCCTGTCAAAAAAAAAAAAAAAAAAAAGGAAGGGAGAGATTCAATCACAGTGATATTCATTTCCCCCAAAGTGACCCAATGCGACCCAATTAAATACACCTAGAAAATGGACTCGAAGGTGTGGACACTGCCAAGACGAAGCATTCAGAACTTCAAGCGTGTGTGCACATGTCAGCCGTTTCCATGTTGGGGACAGGGACAGGGGACACAGACGGCGTGTGCCTTCTGATGTGACACAATGTCAAAGGGACTGTGTGTGACTCATGCTTTATTGAAATGTGCAGCTCATGTCGCTTCTGCACTATCACCCAGGAAGTCACCAGTGGCTGGCACGAGCAGGGCCCGCCCTCGCCCCTTCTGCTGCACCTGCTGAGGGGGCACCAAGAGAGCCTCCCATGCCACGGGCCGGGTGGGATGTAGGTCGCACGGCCAGAGGGTTGCCAGGAGGGATGGGCATAGAATTTCCAACTGGAGAGTGATGCTTCTAGCAGGCAGATCTGGGTTGTACGTGCTAGAAAAGGAAACCAGGTCAGGAGGGAAAGAGCAGCGCATCTGAGGAAGCTTCCACGGGGCCTCGGGTCAGGGGCTGGGAACCCCTTGCCCCATGGCTCATCCCTTTGGCAGAGGCACCTGCTGCTGCAGGCACTCGAAGCCGGTGGCTGTGTACCTTCCACTGGGAGACCATCGCCGCCTGTGTCCTGTGGATGGAGGCCAAAAGGAAAGTGCATTCCGACAGGGTCTGAGCCTGCAGTGCAGCCTGGCAGGTGACAGAGCCCCAGGAGAACAAAAATCCACCCAGCAGGCTGCAGGCAAATCAGAGACGCGGCCCAGGGCGAAAGGAAAGGAGAACTTCCAGGCTGACGCAGCCTTTGGATGAGAGAGTTCCAAGAGGACACGTGAGAAAGTTGACAGCTCCCTAAGACCCGAAGCAGGAGATGGGGTACGCTTGTGCTGGCCTCGAGGCTTCCCCCTACCCCTGCAATAGGTGAGAGCATCAAAAGTCCTGTGACCACCCAAGGGGCTGCACCCCCTGCCCTGATAAAAAATCGGTGGGCGATGCTCTCAGCCTTTGAGGGTGGCTCTAACAGCTAGTTTGCAAGGCTTGTTCTTAAAATGCGAGGAGACACGGAGCCTTGCTGATCAGAATAAGGGGTGATGAGCTCTAAAGAGTGACAAAGAACTGATTTGTCTTTGTGTCCATGAAGGGAAGCCAAGAGCGGATGCCCGCCACAGACGAGCATCTCCCAAGGAGAGGAGAATACTTCAGAAGGAAATCGGCATCCCAGCAGAACAGGTGAGAACGGATGAGAGTGGCTGAGGGCTGATAAGTTCAGGAGCGGACAGAACCATCTTAGAATTCGTGCAAGAGGAGGCAAGGAGTCGGGGCCCTGATGTGCAAAGTCTTCCTAAAAATATCCCGGGAAGCCGGAGGGGCGGCGGTGGACGGAGCCCTTGCGCAACACCTCTATTTAATAACGACTCCGAGGGAGATCGAGGAAATTAAACACCAGTAAGCTCGACTTGAGCGGTGGGGAAGATATTGGAAACACTAATCAGGGACAAAATAGGGAAAGTTATGATTTAATTAAAGATATTCAGCATGGATTCACAAAAGGGAGATCATACGTAACAAAACTAATAGAATATTTTGAAAAAGTAACAAAAAGGAATTGAAGAGGGAAACCAGGGGTATAATTTACTGGGACTTTAAGAAAGCTTTTGATGCACTGCCTCACAAAAGACTAATCTCCAGCAGCAGAGAGTTTGGGTGTGAGTGTGGTGGGGGGTGGAGAATGAATGAAGAATTGTCTGGACCAAGGGTCCTTGCCAAGAACAGATTAGGACAAAGGCAGGAGATGACTGCTAGAATTTCCTGGTACCTATTTTTTTTTCATTATTTTTTTTAAACATAGGACACCCATAACCAAGCTTCGGAAGCATCATGGAATGCCCCCTGCTGGGTCCCCGTGTCAGAAGACAGAGGCCAGTTAATGCTATAAGGACCACGGCACTGACAAGGATTTCTTGAAACGTGATGAATTTGCGACCCTCCCTAAAATAGGATGAGACTGTTGAGACCAAATTCGGAGGGAGGGCAGAGTCTCTCATCGTCACATGAATAATTAACACAAATGAAGACGGTGAACTAGCTGATAAGGAACAACATCTGGACAGTGGCAGATCCACAGCCGTGCCCACCGACGGATAAAGTCGCACCCTCACCGGCACACGAGCTTCGAGCATCAGCACCCACACATTCCAGAGACACCCGCAAGCACACCCTGCTGCCTTCGTGGGTCACATGGCCACATGCACACACTTCCTGCATGTATGCACGTGGTGCTGGACGTGCGTGCACAGGTTCAAGTCTGCACCACACAGGTGGAGGTGATGGTTGTCCAAGCCAGGAGAATGTCTCGCCTTCCCAGAGGAGATGCTGCCAGGCTCCACAGGAAAGCAGGCTCCCTTAGTCACGTTACCGGAATAATAGATGCTACCGGGATGAAAGAGGAGGCAGAGGGCAGAGGAACCACGAGCCACAAAAAGATCTTTGTTACTACAAAGCCAAGCCCCATCTCAATACCTTTTCTGCAAAAAGAATGGCAGAAATCCCCAAAGGGGCCCTGCTCTGGTGCTGAGGCGCAGATCTGCAGACGCCAGTGGCAGAGGCTGAAGGTGGTGCCTGGCTGTCCCCAGGGCTCCAAACCATAGCTGACCCAGGCCGGGCGAAGACATGGAGAACTCTCCAAAAACAACACGGGGGATGCGCCGAAGAAAGCCTTCTCCGTTCTTGGGAACCCGTGGATGATGGTGAGGATGACAGCAAGGACCATCAGGGTCAGGGCGCTTGGTCCGTGTTCCCGGGAGTTAAGTGCCATGCAAATGGAGCCAGGACAGACGAGAGGCACCTGTGCCAACCTGTGTCCACATCCCCCTACTGCTTAGAGTTACGATAAACCTGTGCAGAAGGTATGGAGAGAGGCACAGGTTCTAACACGCGAATATTAGAATAATTTGAACTGCATTTACCTTTTACATCATTCATTAATATTAAAATGTGACTTGGACAGTATCCATATTTAAAAGGTCAGAGAGGATAGAATGTTGCAATATGAAGGCTACCTGTCCTCCTCGTTAGGAACAACCAAACGATGGCCCCAGTGGCCACTGCCTGCACTGCCAAGGGCCGAGGCACTCATTCCAAAATAAAAATAGTTTGAAATGAAAACCCGCTAGGACCTGTCTGGCCGTTTTTATAATCTTGACTAGGAAAATACACATCTCTCTGATACAATAGTTATGAATTAATTCAGAGATCACTAAATAAAAATGGAAAGCAGAAGGACATTTTAAAAAATAATTTCTTTCAGTTAAAATAAGAAGAAATAAATAAACATTTTAGGGTCAGCAATGTGGTGTAGTGGGTAAAGTCACTGGCTGTGTGCCACCCAGGCAGCCCATATGGGTGTCAATTTCATGTCTCATCTGCTGCACCTCTGACCCAGCTCCCTGCTAATGCTCCTGAGAAAGCAGTGGAAGATGGTTCAAGTGCTTGGGTCGCTGCACCCATGCAGGAGATCTGGAAGAAGCTCCTGGCTCCTGGCTTTAGCCTGGCCCAGCCTTGGCCATTGAGGCCTTTCAAGGAGTGAACCAACACATGGAAGATCTCTCTCTCTCTCTCTCTCTGATTTCCTCTCTCTCTCTGTAACTCTGACTTTCAAAATAAATAAATCTTTAAACAATAAATAAATAAATAAACATTTTAGAAAGAAGAGCAGCTAAGCATAGCAGATCAGTGTGCACCCTGCTCTGTCAGACCAGAGGGTGCTTCTTCCAATACACCCCAGAGGCGTCTGGCATGGACGATGCAAGTAACGCCAAAACAGGGCACTCACGTGGCACCTGGGGCTACCCTGCCATTTTACTTATTTTTTTAAAGACTATTTTGTTTATTTTAAAGGCAGAGTTACAAAGAGAGAGAAGGGGAAACAGAGAGATCCTCCGCTGGTTCACTCCTCAAATGACCTCAACATTTTAAGCATTTGAACATTTAAACATTTGAGCATTTCTACTGCTTTTTTAAAAATAATCTATTTATTTTTTCATCTACTTGAAAAGCAGAGAGAGAGAGAGAGAGAGACAGAGATCTTTCATCTGCCTATTTACTCTCCAAATGTTTACAACTACCAGGGCTGGGCCAGGCTGAAGCCAGGAACCTGGAATTCCATCTAGGTCTCCCACACCCTTGAGCCACCATCTACTACCTCCCAGGACACGTTGGCAGGAAGCTGGACCGGAAGTAGAGAAGACAGGACTCCCATCGGCACTCCAACAGCCTAACCTACAAAAACACAACGCCCACCCCTCTACTTCACCTTTTAAAGCAAAGAAAAAACCATCTTTCTGAATCCTGGAGTCAACTCAAAGATGATTTAAGATAAGATCCAGTTAGGAGAGCCAAGGGTTAATTCAGGTGGCTATAAGCCCTCCTAGCCCAGCTCCCATCTTCCACCGGAGGCCATGCCAAATAAACACAATCTAAGGGAATAGGGCCCCTCCCAGGCCCCCTGCACACAGGTCACTCCCCCAAGACCCTCTCTCCCAGAAGTTACACAGTCACTGCCAGCACCCCAGAGCAGAGGAAGGCTTGGCGAAGGCACACGAAGGGTTAAAAAGTACCCATCAGGAATGTCTCTGGACATCAGTCATTGAGAATCATCTGTCAGTAAGAGAAAATTAATTACTACAAGTAAAATGAAGAAATCAATGTAAATTAAACACTGTATAAAAGATATAAAAGTTTGGGACAAGTTGATCGTTAGATAATTGCCGATACACCTGCGCATCTTTGCCAAGGCCCACCACGGGACTCCTTCTGAATCTTCCCGAAGCTGACCTTGGGTCTTGGGGAGTTTCTCCCACCCCTACCTCTCCCCCCACCCCCACATTCAGTACCTTGCGAAGTTCAGCGATGTTGGAGCCTGGTTGCCAGCACCCAGGGCTGGAAGGTTGGGTCCAGGAGAGCAACTGGAGCTGGAGGGGCGGCAGCTCCACCACGGGGTCCCCAAGAACAGGAGACAAGGCACTGCCGAGTGCACGTGTTTTATTAATTTGTGCAAAGCTGGCTCAACTTCAGCGATCTCGGCAGTCGTGGTCTGAGATGGCACTCTGCTCCGCAGCATCACGGGTTCTTCGTGCTGGCCTGCAAGGGTTCCAGAGAACCCCCGGGGGGCTAGGCCGTCACCCCTCACCCAGCAGCGTCCCCAGGAGCCGCTCTGCCATCCTGCAGCCCCATCTCTCTGTGTGGGCCCCGTGTGTGTGCTGCCTCTGGATGCACCGGGTAAGGACTCAAAGGCGGCACCCCCAGGTGCATCCACCTCGCTCTTTGCAGTGTTTCCTCAAGCCTGCCTCCAGCACTCTGGGCCCCCCATTCTTGCCTTCCCCGGTGGGACCGAATCCCTTGCCAGACCTGGAGAACCTCCCACAGGCACTTTGATGATTAAAGTTTCCCTCTGTCCGTCCTGATGTTCACTCCGTAGTCCCCTGCCCTCTACTTGCTAGACAGACAATGCTCATTCAGTCAGTCCCTCCTCACAGGTGCCCGTCTTGGCAGTGACCCCTTTGATGGGACGCCACCCAGAAGGCAGATGCCATCAGCTGTCCACCACAAGTCCAGGACAGGCTGCGTGGAACAGAAGACCATCCTTCCAGCCAAACCCCCGAACTCCAGGAATGAGATAGACTCGGATTGTCCTTCATATGTGCTTTGTAAAAACCAACATTCAAGAAGAAAAAAAATGCGCACAATACAATTTGTAAAAATTAAGGAGCTGAAGATTACCTAGGAAAGGACGATTTGCAATGCAAACGAACTTTCTGATTTATAGAGTCGCCACGGGGTTCTGTACACGAGTCAATCTAAAATAGAATTCAGCTTGCAGTGCCTCTAAAACAGGATTCGGTTGCCAAAACTCTGTAGACCACCGCGCAGGGACAGCCCGATCGAGAGAACCACATCGAAGCTTGAGGCCCTCCAACAAGCTTTGTCCTGCTCTGGGCTCCAAGGCTTTCCAGTGGGTGCATGGTCAGTCCCATCATACTGGCCTTCCTTTGCCCTTGGCAATGGAGGTCCCTGTGCCGATCACAACCTGCCCTCCAACACCTTTGCAGACCTTGCCCCACTTAATCAGGGGCCTGCTAGGCCTTATGAGCTCCGGGCAGCTACTGGCTCTCAGTGTAGACAACCTATCCCATTGCTGCCTGAGACTGGGGGTGGGGGGTGATTTCCCCTGTGAGGGGTAAATTCAAAGCTTTCAATTACTCTAAGGAGCATATAAATACCCCATCCTTCTGGTGCAGTAATTAATTTTTTTAAAAAAAAGATTTATTGGCTGGCGCTGCTGGTCAATAGGCCAATCTTCCACCTGCAGCGCCGGCACACTGGGTTCTAGTCCCGGTCAGGGTGCCAATTCTGTCCTGGTTGCTCCTCTTCCAGGCCATCTCTCTGCTGTGGCCTGGGAGTGCAGTGGAGGATGGCCCAGGTGCTTGGTCCCTGCATCCCATGGGAGACCAGGAGAAGCACCTGGCTCCTGGCTTCGGATCAGCGTGGTGCGTGGGCTGCAGCGGCCATTAGGGGGTGAACCAACGGCAAAGGAAGACCCTTCTCTCTGTCTCTCTCTCACTGTCCACTCTGCCTGTCCAAAAAAAAAAAAAAGATTTATTTATTTATTTGAAAGGCAGAATGACAAGAAGAGATAGACAAAGATCTTCCATCCTGTGGTTCACTCCCCAAATGGCCACAACAGCTGTTACTGGTTCAGGCCAAAGTCAGGAGCCTGGAACTCCATCCAGGTCTCTCTCCCATGTGGGTAGCAGGGCCCCAGGCACTTGGGCCATCTTCTGCTGCTTTCCCAGGCGCATTAGCAGGGAGCTGAATCAGAAACAGAGCAGGCAGCGCTTGAATCGGTGCTCCGAAATGGGACGCCGGCATTGCAAGCTGTGGTTTAACCCACTGTGCCAGAACATGGCCCCTGGCGCAGTCATTTCACCTCCACTCTTCTGTTCTAGAGAAATACTTCAAAGTGCTGGGGCAAAGAGAGAAGCAAAATGAGCTACTTTTATGCTCCAAGATCTCCTCTGCATTATATTTGTAATAAAAAAGTTGGAAACAACCTAAATATTCAATGATAGAGGAAATAACAACATAATCCCAAATAGGATATTTTCATATAGCCATGCATTTATATACGTAGAGAGATTTGTCAACAGAAAAAATTCCCACTATACACACATATCACATGCATATGGTATGCTAAAACCCTGTGTAGAGTAGGATGACAATGACAATGAGCTTGAGCACAGGAGTGAACCTGAAAAGACTCCAGGCAGGGCACTCTCCATGGGGGAACAATGCCTGCACATTTTTTTTCTATTTTTTAAATGACCAGCCAAAAACGACGAAATTTGCTTTTATTATGGAGAAGACACAAGTTTTCTTTGATTTTCATTGTAAGAAGAAAAATATTATCGTGAGTTAAAAACAGTTCAAAGTAACCTTCAATTAGCTACAATATTTATTGTTTAAAAGCAAAATTTCCACTAACAGCAATGATTTTATTTTACTAACATGACACAATTCTTTTCTTTTTTTAAAGATTCATTCACTTATTTGAAAGACAGAGTTACCAAGAGACACATAGAAGAGAGAGAAAGAGAGAGAGAGAGAGAGAGAGAGAGAGAGAGAGAGAGAGAGAATTGATTTACTCCCCAGATGGCTGTAAGGGCCCTGGTCTGGCCAGACTAAAGCCAGATACCAGGAACCCCATCCAGGTCTCCTAGGTGGATGGCAGTGGCCCAAGGATTTGGGCCATTTTCCACTAATTTCCCAGGCACACTAGCAGGGAGCTGGATCAGAAGTGGAGCAGTCAGGACTCAAATCCACCTCCACAAGGGATGCTGATATTCCAGGTGGTGGCCTAACCCACAGCACCACAACATCTGCCCCTGATATAATTATTTTATTTAAATTTTGTTTGACAGAGACACAGAGGGAGAGAGAGAGAGAGAGAGAGAAAGAGAGAGAGAGAGAGAGAGAGAGAGAGACTGACTTCATATTTCCTGGTTTGCTCCCCAAATCCCAGGGGAACCAGACTATTAAGCCAGGTTTCCCACGCATGTGACAGGGCTCTGAGAATTGAGCTTGAGCTGTCACTGCTGCCCCCCAGAGTGTGCATGAGCAGGGAGAGCCGGGACCTGAACCCGGGCACTCCACTATGACACAGGGACAGCACAAGCAGTGTTTTTCCTGCCGACTCAAATACCCACCCCGTCATGCAGAGCTTCGCTGCAACACTTGAAATGGAGCTGTGGCCAAGATCCAGAGGTAAGGAGACCACACCGAGGCTGCGACGGGGCCTGAGAGATGGGAAGGTGGCTGCTTTGTGCCTTTGTGGTGTCTGCACAGTCTTCCCACGTCTGTGTCCTGAGCAGGGGGCCCTGGTGTGCCGGGGGGGGAGGGGCATGAATGCTGTGTTACTACCTCGAGCCCCAGCACAGGGTCTAGCACCAAGCAGTATCTCAATAAATACTGCATAGGAAATAAGTACCGCTTTTACGTGCCTTGTGCCCTCTGTGGAAGGTGCTGCTGGCCCAGAGTCCCCGCCCATGCACCCATCTCTCCGGGCATCCACATGGAGACCTGCCCAGAGCCATGTTTAGGAGCCGGAGGGAGGACCCCAGGCCAGCAAACCTCCCGGCCCTGCCGGCCAGCCCGATCAAGCCGTGGGAAGCCCACAGACTGAGGACAAACACAGCCTGGCTGTGCATCTCGGCCCTGACTCTTCCTGGGCATGCTGTCAGCACAGCCTCAACTTGCCAGTCCTTAGAATTGGGGAAATAATCTGACTCCCCCAGGGATTTTAGTGTGCTGAGTCAGAAAGAAAAAAAACATCTTCTTTCAAAGGCTGAAACAGAGCTGATTGCCAAACAGGAAGAAAAAAAAAAAACAATCTGGATTTAGTTAATTAAGATGTTATTTCACTTCCACTTCTGGCTATGGCGAAATGGCTCATCCCAAAAGCGCACTCCTATGGACAGCTAGCAACGACGCACGAGGAAAGAGCGTGTGTGTCATTTTAAGACGTTAGAGAGGCCTAGCAGAGGCAAGGGCTTGGAGGGCAGGCAGGGCGGAGGGCGGAGCCTTGCTTCTCCTCTCCAAGAGGCTGGGAGTTTGCAAGTGGAGGAGCCTTTAGACAATGCTACAACCCCAAGGACCTAGGACACAGAAGGTAGCATCGAGGGCCCAGCAAGACACGAGATCCCTCCTGGACACCCAGCGCTGCCAGCAGTGACCCCGAAGGGACAGACAGGACCGGGAGCAGACAGGAAATAAACCCTGGAAATGGGCTCTGATGGATGGAAGGGGGTCTGCCCCCACGCCTGGGTAGGCTTCTGGAAACAAAAGCAAATCCTCCCTTGGGGACTGGAATGGCACCTACTGGGTTGTTCCGTGGGGCAGCCGCTGGTCACGTGGCTACTGTGGCTTTGTCACAACTGCAAAGTGCTGTGAGTGGAAAATGCTGAATTTCCAAGACCTACACCTCCCCAAAGCTCATAAAATACCTACTTAATACTTTTTTGTTATGTGTTCACATGACAATATTTTAGACACACCAGGCCAAATAAAATGCCTTGTGAAAATTAATTAATTCACCAGGGGCCGGCGTGTGGACCGCTAGGCTAAGCTATTGCCTGTAACACTGGCATCCCACATCGGTGCTGGTTTGAGGCTCGGTTCTGATCCAGGTCCCTGCTAATGTGCCTGGGAAGGCAGCAGAGATGGCTTAAGTCCTTGGGTTCCTGCCACCCACGTAGGAGACCCTGATGACAATCCTGGCTTCAGCTTGACCTAGCTTGACCTTGACCTGGCTTTGCAGTCACGTGGAGAGTGAACCAGAGAATGGAAGGTCTCTGTGTGTGTGTCTCCTCTCTCTCTCTGTCATTCTGCCTGTCAAAGAAATACATAAATAATCTTTTTTAAAAATAGTTTATCTGGGTTTCTTTTGGTAATTTTTATAATGTGGCAGCTACCACAAAATTTAAGATGTATACAGCTTACATTATGGTCCTATTTGGCTCTAAAGAGTAAAAACCATCTCAGAAATGAGATGTGACTTTCAGAACCATGTACCTGACACATCCAGACGTCAGACCAAACAAATGCAAAGCTAGAGACGGGGACTGGGAAGAGCCAAACCTCAAGTTACAGATGGCGTAGACTTCAAAATAACTACATTTCAGGGCCGATGCTGTGGTGTAGCAGATAAGGCCGCCGCCTGCAGTGCTGGCATCCCATATGGACACCGGTTCAAGTCCCAGCTGCTCCACTTCCAATCCAGCTCTCTGCTATGGCCTGGGAAAGCAGTAGAAGTAGTTTGAGCCCCTGCACCCATGTGGAGACCCAGCTGAAGTTCCTGGTTCCTGGCTTCGTATCAGCAGAGCTCTGGCCATTGCGGCCATCTGGGGAGTGAACTAGCAAATGAAAGACCTCTCTCTGCCTCTCACATAAGATAAATAAATCTTTAAAAATATAAAATAACTACATTTCTGCTTTGCAGAGGTTGAATGACAAGGTGGAGAGTTTAAAGCAAACGTTGGGATCTGTAGAAGTCACCGGAAGTTTCCAAAACAAGGACTATCATTGTGAAATGATGAACTAGGGCGTTTGAAGCCTCTACAGAGTTTGTTAACTGGAAGAAGATTCCATGTACTTGGGCCAACCCTGTGTCCTGTTCCTGACCCCTAAAGATACACAAAGTGTATGTCTGCCCTACCTTGGTCCACGGTGACGTCATAGTGCCCCCCAGGAGCCCACAGGTTCTTCTTCCCAGAGGATCCCAAGGCCAGGCATCTCTAGGAGTTTACATCCCTAAGGGTCACCATGACAGATGCCAGCAGAGCAGTGTTCACGGTCAGGATCTGGGCAGGAGACAGGACCGGCGGCAGCACCCTGGCCAGGGCTTCCCAGCCTTCCATCAAGCCTGACCTTGGTGTTCCCCAGAGGTCAGGGTCAGTGACAACACGAGGGTCCTGTGGCTGCTGCAGGGTGATTCGGTGCAGACGGGAGCTTGCAGGGACTCTAAGGCTGGCACAGACTACGTCTAGCTCGGCCAAGACGATGCCTCTGTGGTGCTACAATGTCCCAAAAGTCCACCAGAGGGGCAAAAGACAGCAAAGAGGCCATCTGCGCTGTCTTCTATCACTCACCTGGCACGGATCTCTCAGAAGCACCTGCTGCCTTCGTCTAACCCTCACCATCCAAAAAGAAGCAGCGTTTCTCAGAGGAGCAAGGGGAGAGCCACCAACTCCAGCCTTCCTTGTGCACCCGGAGGGTTATCGTAAGTGGAAGACCAGTAAACTGGGCTCTCACCAAGGATGTGAACGGAGGAAAAGGGACAGAGACTCTAGCAGAAGACGCTGAAATTTGGATTCTAAGAAGAGTCTGGTGATGATCCAGTGTAGCAGGTGTTAAATTACGTGTTTCTGGTGCTCTTTGGGCGGTAGCTTCAAAAGGTTGACCACAAACCCAAAAGGATGAGCGCTCGCCTTATCCCAAGTGCAGACTTCTTTGCCTGTCTTGCGGCTCTGCAGCCCTACATCAAGGCCCAGCCTGAGACTGGCAGAAGGGTTGCATTTGAAAGCGGAGCTGGCAGATGTGGCAAACGTGCCAGCCCTCTTCCTATCAGGTGGGGGGTGGGGGAGAGGGGTGGGACGAGGGTTGCTGCCTCTGTTTCAAGGCCTAGAAACGGAGCCCCAGAGAGCCTGGCCCCTGTCCCTCGGGAATCAGCACAACAGGAGGCCACTGCAGAACTCAGCCTTGGGAACGTCAAAAGGCTGACGGTGGCTCTGAGGGGAGACCGAGAGGAGGAGTCACACGGGGAACGGCGCCGCTTCCAGGCTGCAACAGACGAAGGTTTCCAGGGTCCACACTGGGGTCCTGTGGGAGGGATTCTCTGTGTGAAGCCGCAGGAGAGGACTTCTCCCAGGAAATCATGGAGAACCTGGGCAGGAGAACAAAGGCTTACCTCCGAATGCAACGTCTGGGGCCAGTGGCCAGTGGCCAGCCGGAGAGAGAGAGTCCTGGAGATGCAGTAGCATCCAGAGAAGCCCAGAAAGCACCCAGCCCCGGGAAAAGCACCCTTGCTGTCACTGTATTTCCAGCCCCAACTGCTCCCATCCCCAGGCTCTGGCTTAGCCCAAGGCAGCCAGAGTGCCTATGACGCGGGATGGGCCACGGCAGGGACTGTCTCCACCTGCAGGCCTGGAGCCACTGAGTCAGCGCTGGGAAAACTCCCATCCAGATGAAGCCGGGAGTTTCACCTGTTATCCAGAAACACCTTCCTGACCTAATGGGCTGTTCCGTTTGAAAGTGGCCATAGGGGCTGGCACTGTGGCTTTGTGGGCCAAGCCTCTGCCTGCAGTGCTGGAATCCCATATGGGTATTGATTCGAGTCTTGGCAGCTCCACTTCCGATCCAGCTCTCTGCTGTGGCCTGGGAAAGCAGTAGAAGATGGCCCAAGTGCTTGGGCTCCTGCACCGTCATGGGAGACTGGGAAGATGTTCCTGGCTCCTGGCTTCAGATCTGTCCAGCTCCAGCCATTGCGGCCATTTAGAGAGTGAACCAGTGGATGGAAGACCTTTCTCTCCATCTCTCTCTCTCTCTCTCTCTCTGTCGGTAACTCTACTTCTCAGATAAATTAAAAAAAAAAAAACCTTAAATAAATAAAAGAAAGTGGCCATAAAACACTTGGGGGCCTCTTCTGGATTTCTCCCAATATAGATGTGGAGGATCGCACATCACAAAGTGGGTCTAAGCACAGGGAACAACTAACACTCTGTTTCCACCCTGTGGGCTCTTGTCTTTAAACATAAAGATGGCAAACGCATTCATTAATTCTTTGGGTAAGGAAGGAAGGAGGTAACCCTTGCTTAAAGTACAGATGGGATCATCACCCTTTTATTTTGAAGTCATTTATTTATTTTTTAAAGATTTTATTTATTTATTTGAAAGTCAGAGTTGCACAGAGAGAGGAGAGGCAGAGAAAAAGAGAGAGAGAGAGAGAGAGAGAGAGAGAGAGAGAGGTCTTCTCTTCCATCCGATGGTTCACTCCCCGATTGGCCACCACTGCTGGAGCTGCACCAATCCAAAGCCAGGAGCTTCTTCCAGGTCTCCCAAGTGGGTGCAGGGACCCACAGACTTGGACCATCTTCTACTGCTTTCCCAGGCCATAGCAGAGAGCAGGATTGGAAGAGGAGCATCCGGGTCTCGAACCAGCACCCTTACGGGATGCCGGCACCTCAGGCCAGGGTGTTAACCTGCTGCGCCACAGCGCCAGCCCCTAAAGTCATTTATTTATTTTATAGGCAGAATGACAGGAAATGAGAGAGAGAGAGAGAGAGAGAGAGAGAGAGAGAGAGAAGGAAATCTTCCATCCAGTGGTTCACTCCTCAAATGGCCACAAAGGACAGGGCAGGCCAAGCCAAAGTCAGAAGCCTGGACCCTTATCTGGATCTCCCACACCTCTGGCAGGGGCACAAGCACTTGGACCACCCTCCTCTGCCTTCCCAGGAACATCACCAGGGAGCTAGATGGGAAATGGAGCAGCCAGCACTCAAACTGGCGCTCTGATACGGGATGCCGGCATCACTGGCAATGGTGTCACTCGCTGCTCCATGATGCTGCCGCTACCCTTTCTGTCTTTGCCTGAGGAGGAGGAGCTGCACTTGGCCATGGCGGAATGAGACAGGCATCTGGTCCCCAGTCCTTCCCACCACACCCCCATGGAGGAATCCACAGGCAGAGCCAAGCTGCTCTCCCAGCTTCCCTGTCTCGGTGTGACCCAGATCACCACAGTTCCTTTTGGCTGAAATGCTAATGGGCTGGCCCAGGTCAACACATCCAGGTCCCACCAGTGTCGCCGCTTCTGCCCATTGGCTACTGAGCTCTAGTGGGTGATTCCCACTGAACCAGGACCCAAAGCCCCAGGCACCTGCATGAAAAACTGTGCTGCCCTGGACTTGTTCTTGATGCAGTCCTTCCAAAGACCCTCGGGAAAAGGCTGTAGCCATGGGTAGCTCGCACAGTATGGGAGCAGCCTGCAGAAAGCTGCGCCCAACTCCTGGAGGACCCAGAGACAGCCCGCAGCCGCCAGCTCAGAACACACCACATGGCGGGGAGCTGGGTTTCTAGCAGACAGAAGAGCAGGAAAGCTCTCTTTGAAGCGTCCTGCTGTGTTTGGAAAACCCATCCAAGAGGCGGCGTCTGGATGTGGGTAGGGATCTGCTGCCGCGTAATGAAATGGTGATGGGAGGCAGTCCGGAACTCCTCTTCCCACATCCACCAACCCATGCCATCCGCAAGGAGGGCAGCTGCTCCTCCAATCTGCCCGGCTTTTTCAATAACAGTCTCTTTGGAGACCAAGGACTCCCTCCACCACACCCAGGAGCCCTCCTTGCCTTCTGAGACCCAGCGGCACGTAGAGGCTCCCCCTTGCATCTTTTGAGGATTCTTTGCTCCCAGCCAGAGCATTGGGAGCCGCGAAGCCAACCGGGGAGGAACGAGAGTGTACCTCCCAGGAAGCATGGCTGCAGGCTCAGGCAAGGAGCCATCTTGGAGAGCAGCTGTCCCAGTGCCCGTTTATGGGAACTGCACACTCTCCCTCTCTTTGTTAAGATAATCATAAACACAGAGCCACAACAACGGCAACGACAAAATCCAAAGCGGCGATACTCTCCAAAAATAGCAGTAAGGGACCGCCGTCTTTTCCAGATACCTGTTCACGGCGCCTGATGTCCTGTGCCAACCTGAGCCATCTCCAATGCACGCCATATGCCCGTTTCTTTACTTAGCGTGGTTTGGGACGGGAATCCTTCAGAGAATGGAAGGTCCCTGAATATTTGGCAAGCCTGAAGCTCCAGCCGAATGTGCACAGAGATGGTGCATCCCTAAATGCGCCTACACACACACACACACACACACACACACACACACATACACAGCGTTCTGGTCTCCCAGCCTGTTTGTAACTCAATCCATCAGTTGCCTTTTCTATGTACAGTAACTGAGTTAAATTAAGCTCAGTGCTAGGAAAACAGAGCAGATTAAGATCGACTTGGTCACCGTTCTGGTCAAATCATCTCGCTGAGATTTTGGCTACAAATTTGGACAGGCACACCTGTGCCCAGGTACACCCAGGTGCACAAACCACAAAGAGAGAATCTGATCTACCCAGAAGTGGGTTCAGAGATCCTGGCTAATGAGACAAAAGGTCCGGTCCTCTTTGTGAGTGTGGAACGTGGACCAATCCGGCTCTGGCCCACTCACTAAACCCTTTGGCATGTAGTGGCAGGAACCGCAGCCGTGGACAGACACAAATCAACAGGAAATCAATGGCGTCTTTATCGGCTCAGGTCATTCGATTATGCCGGCACTGGAAGAGCCTTGCTTGGTTGGGGCCAGCCCTGGTGTGTGGGAGATGCTTGCTGGCTCAAGCCTTCTGTGGTTCCTTGGAGAGGGGCTTCGCTCGCCCGGGGTGCAGTGGACACTGGCTGGTACTCAGGAAATGGTCCTTTCTTGTTCCCCAGGAAATTGGGAAGCTGGGAACCTGGCAAGAACCTCCCAAGGGTAATCGCTTTTCCCGACTGGTATCTTAAGCTTGTCAAGTCCTTAGCCAGAGCTCTCCAAGGCGAGTTTGGAAGAAGCATATGGTGCTCGCCCAGTCCATATGACTGGCTGAGCGTCGACCACTACTGTTGATACAATATATCACTTTTTTCTCAATATTATGACAGCATTTGTCAATGAAAATTAAATTACTGTCAAGCGTATCCTGCTAACTTACGGCACAACCATCAGAGGAAGCCAGCGCTGCGCCTTAAGCCAGCGGGACCTTGTCTTTATGCTCAACCAAGAGGCAGGAGAGAAAGACATTTGGGACTTGAATGCCAGTAGGGATGGCTTGCCAAGGCGGCACATGACACCTTCCTGCCTGAGCTGCCGGGTGGGGGGCATGTTGAGGGGTGGAGGCAGGGGGAACGTCCCTATAACACGTGCTCAGGACAGACGCCCCTTTAGGGAGGAAAAATGTGCTACATGCCACATGCATGAAAAAATGTATTACCTTTAAAATCAAAGGTTCCCTGGGTGTGTTTGAAACTGAATATGGACACACTGGAGGCTTCATATGGAAACATTTACAAGCTCCGTCAGCTTCTCCCACACCTCTGAACAACCTCCGCTTTCATGCCAGTATCCAAGACTCGAGGCCTCTTGTTAGGATTCCCCACTAAGGAAGCAGACTAATGATGAAGTGTTCGGAAGTTTCAAACAGCTTGGGATTAAAGTTGATCGCGCTGCTCGTAGGGCAACATGTTTGAAAGCTGAAGGGCGGCTGGCAGAACACAGACTGATGGACCATCATCTGGGCAGACCACCTGGGACTCCCACACCCCCCCTCACCCCACAGCATTGCACACCTGTGAATCCAATCTTCAGTGCCCACGTCCCTGGAGACTTCTCACTTCCTCATTTGCTCTTTGCATCTCTCAAGGACAAGATCTCTCACTAATTTCGGTGGGCTCTGACGTCAGCCACATCCAACTGTCACCATTAGTCTTGGCAGGCATCTTGGGAGAGGTGAAGACACACAGAGCATGGCCTGTGCAGGACTTCGGGTTTTTATAGCATTGTTTCTTCATGTTTTGTCATGTAAGAACATTCTAGAATAATGCCCATGGCTATCAAAAAGAAAAAAAAAATCTATGTCCCCAACACATGGTGAGCTATCACTTTCATCTTTACTGATGACTTCAAAACCAAACCAAAACAAAGAGGCTGCTTCCCATAAACCATAAATCACAGCTGAATAGTTTGAAGTGGGCAGCCATTCTCTCCGCCGTGAGATCTGCACCCAGGACCCCCTCCAGGAGAGAAACTCTGGAAAGGTAACACCCATGGACTCTGGAACCCTTGAGGTCTCCTGGTTTAAGGAGGTGGCATGGGGGGCATGTCTATGAGACTGATGGGCAGACACAAGCCCCTCTTCCTACAGGAGCTCCCAGCTGTCAGCTGAGTCCTCAACAGCTCAGAAAATGCAATAGGTTCTGTGTTAAGAGCTGCCCCACACTCCCCTTTGAGTGCTTTACTTGGGGGTGCTGAAGCTGGGGTAAGGGACACCCATGTTGCGCCTAGAAGACACTCAGATTGGCACAGGCAGAGGAAGCAAGATTCAGAGCAGACCCCAAGCCCCAGAGTCTCACTCAGGGCCAGGGGGGACACTGGGAGCAGCACTCTCTTTCCTTATGACACAATGGTGGAGATAGCAAACCAGGGAGAATCTCTCTTTGATAGCAGGACCCCAGTATTTGAGGCTTGGGGGTCTCAGTCGGGATAAGAAAACATCAAAGAACAACAATCTTCTCTGAGCTCTGGAAAACCCCGGCCGTTTGCAGGGGGGACATGACCGTGGTGCACTCCGGCGGGAGTGGGGGCGAGTCTGGAGACTGGGCTGCAGGGTCTCAGGGCAGCTCTGGTGAATTCCTGGCGCCAGCAGTCAGTTTCCAGCCCCCAGACCGTCCTCCCCAGCACAAAGAGGGGGCAGCCTGGCGCAGAAACAAAAGCCAGTGTGGGTGGCAAGGTGACTGCACATTTCAGCTTGGATGCTCCGGTGTGGGGCTCGCACCTGATCACCAGATGCTTCAAGCAGATGGCCAGGGAGGGGAGAGCCGGCTCCTGGTTGCTTCCGAAGGGCTACAGGAGAACCAATCCAGAGAGCCGGTCGTGAGTGCCCGGCTGCCTGGCCCAGCCTCCGCTCCAGGAGCCCTTGCGGGATGGAGCCGGGAGCCTCGGAATCCAGGAGAGGCTTCCAAAGAGCCAGGCACACCTTGAGTGAGGAGCACGAGGCTCGGCCAGCAGGCAGCCTTTGCCCACTGACTCTTTCAGGATTTCTTCTCTGGATGGTCTTCTGGAACAGGCCAGGCTGCATCTGCTGTCTGATCCATAAGGTCCCCCCCCCCAAAAAAATGGGATTCATTTGCAAATGAATCTTCCAGCAAATATCTGGTGAGCCACAGCAGGGAGCCGCCCCTTGGTGCCAGCCTAGCCTCACCTGCAGCCTGGGGTGGGGGTGGGGGAGCTTCCACTGACCATGGCCCAGGGGGGAGTCCTGACAATGACTCAGCCTGAGTCTGGAAGGCGGGAACAGCCCCGGCAGACAGAAGGGACGTAGGCTGTGCCAGGGCCGGCTTTCTGGGGAACAGAGGATTTTTCAAAGCTCCCCTCTCGGCAGAAGCTGCTGGCAGGGTCTGTGGGCCAGGGCTGAAAGAGAGGCTCAGCCTGCTCCTGTTCCTGCCCATCGTCTCCTTTCTCTCCCAGCAAATCCACGCTCTTGCGTGCCTGGGCACAGCCAAGCCACACAAATGCAGGGGCGTGTACATACGCAGGTGCACACACACACACACACACACACACTCAGAGGATACCTCACGGAGACACGGATTCGGGCTGCTTCATTTACTGATCCACCCACCACAACCCTACTCTCAACTCCAGAAAGCCCCCGAGATGTACAAGGTGCTCAATAAATGTTGTGCACTGAATGAATGAGGGACTGAATGAATGAATGATGCCCCATTTCAATCACTTCCACCTGCTCAGTCCAGCTGGGCCCCCATGCCTCGTGGACAGGAGGGCCTCTCATGCCCCTTGGCCTTGGCACTCCGCTGTCCATGTCAGGGTCGGGGGATTGTTGGGGGGTGCTGGTTGATAAATGACTTGGGGCTGCCAGGTGAGCAGAGTGAAACTCCCAGCCAGCTACAGGCTACCACTGGGACCAAAGCCAGGGCGAGACTTGGGGACAGGCCACAGCACCCCTCCCTGGGGCCAGCAGACAGGGTCCCCCTTCACCAGCTCTGCAGCCGTGGCCGGTTACCCGAACTTTCTGAGTTTTGCCACTTCATATAGAGATACAAGGATGCCCGCTCATCAGAGCCATGGTCTGGAGTCCAAGCTCCCATGTGCAGCCCGGCGCCTGCCACTGAGTGGGCGCTCGCTGGTGACTGCTTCGCACCAAGCAAGTGACCAGCCTGCACGAGACAAGGTCTTAGCGCGATCCCGAGCAGTTACAGAACACGTGCTGCTCTCTCTTGCTCTCTCTCTCTCTGATGTCGGCTCCTCTCACAGGCCTGGGTATTCAGCAGGTGCTTGAGAAACGGCTCCTGGAGGACTTCAGCCCTGCGGGGTCTCCATGTCCCCAGGCGCAGGTGGAGGAGGCAGCTCCATGTGGGTGATGTGAGCTCGGAGCCCAGGGGCAAGGCAGGAGGCCTCCACGGTGCTCAGGGTGGTGGCAGGGCAGCCGGGCCAGCACTGTAACAGGCAGCCGGGGCTGGTGGCAGCCCCTCCGGCCTCAGGCTCTCCCACAAAGCAAGGCTGAGCCCGGCCGCCCTGGCCAGCGGCCAGCTCAGATCATTTCATTTGGCCTACTTAGCGTCTCCCCCTCCCGGGGTGCTGGGAGGAGACGATTCATCACTGTCTGGGGCCCCCTTGTGCAGGGAGTCTTCCACCCACAAGGGGCTGCCTCCCTGTCAGTCTATGTGACACGACAGCCGCAGCCCCCGGGCCCTCCCCACAGGAGGCCAAGGCAGGCAGCAGTGACACAGGTTCTGGGTTAAGGCATGATGGGCACTCAGACAATCAGCAGCCAAGACAAGGACACTCCTCCCACCACGTGGCTCCACCCACCAGCCCAGGGGAGGCCACGGGCCACACTGGGGCTGCCTGCCACATGCAGGTGTCACACGGTGCTGAGGGCTAATGCTGCCCACACAGTGGCTCGCCTCAGCTCCATGGTCTCACGCCCCCGATGTGGGCAGGATGATGTGGGGGGGAGCAAAGCTAACCAGTCTCTGGTCTCTGTCCCGACAGCTCAGTTTCAGACACTCGGAGCCCAAAGGGCTACAGGCACAGTGGACATAAGTCACCAGGCAAAGGGGACCACAGTCCAGAGAGGTGGAACAACCTGCCCAAGGTCACACAGCGCACTAAAGCAGGGCTGGCACCCAGTGTCTTCCTTCTTTACAAAGCCTCCCCTGGGCCAGAGCAACCCCGGGGACCACACAGTGCTCAGAGAAGCCCATGCAGAGTTGGCTGGGGGTGGAGGTGGGGATGGGGCATGGCCAAGGCGACACTTGCCAGGCTGAGGAAGGAGCCCCAGCAATGCAAGAGGGGCTGAGCCTCCACTTCCTTGAGGTTCACGCCCCTGGCACACCCTGCCCCTTCTCCCCCTTTTAGGGGCTTGGCACACTCTAAAAATATCCACGGCTCCGGTTCAATAAAGGAAAACCCGGGTCGGGAAGGCTGGTGTGCGGGCTCCTTTGCTTCAGGACAGGAGCTGGCCAGGGCACGGGGCCGCCCAGGAGCAGGCGACGCGGGCTGGCCCGGCTCCCTCTCTGGCGCAGGCACCCTCTCGCACATCCGCTCGGCATTACCTTCCCTTCTGCACGAGTAATTAAGAAACACCTGTGTTTCTCCATCAGCCTGCGCATTTGGGCAGAGCCCCCCTCATGCCACAGAGGGGGCCCGCAGTCCCCTCCTGTGCACAGGGGCAGCCAAAGGGCCCTTCCTGCGTCTACACCGGGGGTCCAGGAAGGCCTGAGAAGCCGGAGCACAGTGGAACCTGCTTCAAAATGGCCGAAGCCCCCGCGGACCCGGGAAGCCAGCACGGGCGTCTCGAGGTGCCTCCTTGCCAACACTCATGCCCATGCCAGCTTTCTCACAAACGAACAGCTTGTATCCCCATGAAAATCAATGGATGGAACAAATTGTATTAAATTATGTAAAATGATACGAGAGAGCACATTATACCAGTGAAGAGAGACCCCCCCCCGAAAATCTTATTTTAATAAATCTGGCAAAATTATAGAAGACCATTTAGGAGGGGGAAAAATGCTAAATTTTTATGACACTTAAAGACACATCTCCTGGCCGTAAGCGGAGACGCGGGATTTATCCCCGCATAGGTCAGACACGCGTAATTCTTTTGTGTGTCTGACACCTGTGAGTTATTTATGGGCCGTGCGCTCTCGCCAGGGACACCTCCCGCCCGGCTGCCTTCCACGAGCACACACACACCACACCGGACCGAGTGGCAGCAAGAGCTCTCGGATTTGGGAACCAAATTTCCTTCCTTTTCACATGGATTTTTTTTCTTGGTAAATAACTGTAATTAGCTTTGAACTTGCAATATAACCTCTTGCCTATATGCAGAAAAAAATCATTTAAAAATATTTTAGACACTTCTCTCCTTTCAGTGCCCCAGTGCAGCTGCCATGTTTTATTTTTTTTTTTTCAAAAGCCAAGAGCAGCCTACGACGATGTGGTGTTTCCCAGGTCAGGAGGCCCTTCTCAGCTCCCAGCCTCCAGGGCCTGTGCCCACCAGGCACAGAAATGATCGGAGCATAGACACCAGGCACAGGCACTGCTTGTGTCCAGAGGCGCTCGGAGCCACCTGGGGGCAGGGAGATGCTCCCTGATGGACACCAGGGGAGAGAGGACAGTGTGGAGTCTTATTTTTCTCAGCTCTCAACTCCGTGACCTTGCATAGACTTTACAACATGCCCGAGACCGTCCACTCACCTGCAAAGTGGGAGCACTGATGCTGACGATGCTGACCTGGTCTCGTTCTTGTTTTTCTTTTCTTAGATTTCTTTTATTTATTTATTTATTTTTGGAAGAGTGACAGAGAGAGAGAGATGGAGAGAGAAAGAGGAGGTCTTCAATCTGCTGGGTCACTCCCCAAATGACCTCAATGGTTGGGGCTGGACCAGACTGACGTCAGGAGCCTGGAGCTCCTTCTGGGTCTCCCATGTGGCTGCAGGGGCCCAAGCACTTGAGCCATCTTTTGCTGCTTTCCCAAGTGTGTTAGCAGGGAGCTGGATCAAAAGTGGAGCAGCCGGGACTCCAACCAGGGCTCATAGGCATGCCAGCACAGTAGGCGACAGCTTCACCCACTGTGCCACAACACCAGCCCCTGCCCAGTTCTTAAGAAGACTAAAACAACTCCAGATAGTACCAGGCTTCCAGCACCGGCCCTGACATGGGAAAGGCGGCTTCTGCTGTTGCCGTGGGCTCTATAACACGTTCACTTTTCCTGGCTACTGCATATACCTGGACCAACACATGTTGACCGACTTCCCTCTTAGTTCCTATTTTTAAAGATCTTCGCCTTGGGAAACCCAGACAGCTGATTTTTGAGCTCAGTGGCTTCTTGTGCAGCCTTCGGTCAAGTCAAAGACTCCCTGATGGGTGGATGAGGTCAGAGTGGAGCCCAGCAGCACGGCCCTTCCTATGTCATGTGCTCACCTGCACCCTGCACATCTCTGCTCACCTGGGAGCCCACCCCCCGCCCCAGCTCCCTGGGCCTGGCTGCCTCCCTGGCATGCACAGCATAGATCCAGAGAGCTGAGAGCCCCAACCAGGCCTGCTCCTTACCACGATGCTGTGTTTCCTCAACGCTCAGACTCACAGACACATTCAGAGTAGAACAGGCACGCAACGAGAATGGGGGGGATGGTCGTTGCTGGGCTTTCTGAGGTCTCCCCCCATAAGATATACCATTATGTGGCTGGAGTCTAGAGTATATGGCCCCTTAAAAAAATGCCACCTCCCAGGAAGCCATTGCTGTATAACCTAAGGGCATTCCCAACGCCACTGGAGGATCATCTGGGGCTTTTGCTCAGACCCCAGCAGCTAGCAGCCATGAGGCATGGGAAGGAGCCCGAGACTCAGAGCAGGTGCTGGATTCCAGGAGCAGGCACAGGTCCTCAGCGTGGGAACCAAGAAACACCAGGAGCTTTCCCAGATGACCCTGCTGCGGAAGGCTCCTGAGCATGGCAGGGAGGGAGGTGGCACCGAGACAGGCCAACTCGGAGAGTCACACCGGGGTCACCTTGGCGTTTTGCCAGGCCTGAGCACGCCTGCCTGAATCCCATAGAGCTCCCACAGCGTGTCCGCACCCAGAGAACGGCACACCCCACAGCAGCCCCAGTCGAGAACTGGACTTAGAGGAGTCATTTTGCAAAGGAAGGAGAGGGTCACCCAAAGCTGGGTGCTCAGTGTTGGACATGGCTGGCCCCCTGGAGGCAGTTGCTCGGAAGCTTGGTCGCTAGTGTGGTGGTGTTGTGGGGCCTCCTGAGGGGCCAGGGGGGTCAAAGGACTCTGTGCTCATGAGTGGATGACACTGGTGGGGAGTGGAGTGAATTATTCCTGCCTCAGGGCTTTGTCCCCAAGGCAAGGGTGTCTTCTGCAACACAGAAAGTTCCTTTCTGCCTCCTGCCGGGGTGTGATGTGGCCAGACCACCCCTCGCCGGGACACTGGCCCCACGCTCTCCGGACCCCGCAGCCACTGCGTTGCCTGTGGTCAGGTCAACCTCTGCTTTCTCAGGAACCCCGCCTGAGGCATGTTGGCACAGCCACACAAAATGGGCCAGCACAGCCCGCACAGCCAGGCTTGCTCCAAAGCCTTTTCCCTTTTTCTTAATTTTTTTTTTTAAAGATTTATTTGAAAGTCAGAAATACAGAGAGAGAGAAGGAGAGATCGTCTATCTGCTGGTTCACAGAATTGACCAGGGCGGGGCCAGGCTGAAGCCCTCCTTCCAGGTCTCCCACTTGGCTGCAGCAGCTCATGTGCACTCGAGCCATCTTCTGCTGCTTTCCCATGCGCATTAGCAGGGAGCTGGATTGGAAGTGGAGCAGCCGGGACTTGAACCAGTGGCTATATGGGATGTTGGCACTGCAGGCAGAGGCTTAACCCTCTATATGCCACAGTGCCAGCCCCTTCAAAGCCATTTTCCTATAAGGCATCCAACCTCCCCAACCTATAATACATGGGACTCTGGGGAATGACTGCTCATTCATTCACTCACTCACCCATTTCTCCCATTTATTCATTTAATATGCATTGAGGACCTGCCAGCATCAGGCACTGCTCCAAGAGCTGGCAGCCCACTAATGAACAAAAAGACCAGACCACTGGCCGGGCAGGGGTAAGAATGTGGATTGTGAAGATGGGTAACAAGGCCCTGGAGACAAACTGAACAGAAATGGGAAGGTTCAAATCTAAGATAGGGAGGGGGCATGTGCTGGCTCAGAGATCCCACAGTTGAGCAAAGACCCAAAAGAGGTGACCAATCAAGCCAACCACGCAGCTATACGCAGCGACAGCATTGTAGGTGGCAGAGGGTACGGCCAGTGCAAAGGCCCTGAGGCAGGTGCCCGATACACCTGTGTGTGCTCAGGAGCCAATGTGGCCCAGGTACAGCAGGCAAGACAGAGAGCTGTGAGACGCAAGACCCAAGGTCAAGTTTATAACAGTGGGCCAGACTGTGTATGGCATAGGGGCTACTGGCTACTACCTTGACCACAGCAACCCGGAAAGATCTGGTGTAAAATGCAAGAGAGCCACTCTGAGCCCTGTGCTGAGAATAGGAACCAGGCAGTAGTAGAGAAGGAAGCTGAGAGATGCTCACGGTCCCCGTGAGGCCTGGGCGTGGGCTGGCCCTGCGTGGTGGCACTGTGGGTGGGGAGAAGGGGATGGAGGTAGCGTCTGCAGATTTTCTGTTGGAACAGACATGGAGAAGGACACAAAGCGAAAGGTTGAGAATGATATTAAGAGGTTGGCCTGAGACGCAGGAAAGACAGAGATGAGCAGACTGCAGGAGCGCCAGGCTCTGGGGGCAAGGAGGGGAGCGGCACCCTAGGTTTGGTCCTTGGGTGTAGAGGCAGATGGGTCGGCAGAAGGCTCGGGACCCCCACCTCGCTGGCTGGTTCCTCTCAGGAGCACACCTCCAACATCTGGGCTCCTCTTTCCAATCCCGACTGCCTGCCGGCAGCTGGTCCTCCAGCCCGCTCCAGCACGGCCAGGAGCTGGGAGCTGTGGGCGAGGCGAGGTGTGTAACAACCATCCCTCCCAGGAAGCGCTCCTGCGAGAGGACTGTTCTGGCGAAGACTCTGCAGAGGTGTGAAGCGGCCGTCTGTTGCAGCTCTCTGGCGAGGCACCAGACCTCAGCTTTGCTAACAACCCCGGCGAGAGTGGCCTCTGCCACCCCTGCCTGCTTGGGAGTCCGAGCCAAGCGTGCCCCTGGGGTTGGGGGGGGGGGCAGGGCGACCCTCAGTGCATTTGGCTGCCTGGAAACTCACAGGGAAAATGGGCCTCCCCTAAATGCTGTGTGTGCGTCTGCTCCCAGTGGAACCCACCCGCTGCCTGGCTGCTGAGTTTTTGCTCCCGAAATCTGCACGATTAGCCCCCCTTCTTTGAGGAAATACAGCAGCTGCTGCACTTACAGCTTTTATCTGCAGCAAATTGCCCCAAACACCCAAATAAATAACAGGGGACCTATTCTTGGCCGCTTCCCGAGGGTCAGTTGAAAGCCAATGGAAATAACCGACTCGCTCGCTCACCTCGTGGGAGGAATGGACTTTCCAGCCGGGAAGTCCACGGTGAGCCAGTGTGGATAATAAAGGTCTCCGTGGAAGGGCGGGAGGCGGAAACTCAGCTTTAATCTTCTGCTCCGGGGCATGTGGATATGAGCGCAAGGGCGCTACACTCTGAGCACCGCTTCCAACTGCTTTAGCGGAGGACGCAAAGTAATCAGGAGAGAGGGGAGACACTGGCGTCGCAGCTAAGCCGCGGCGTGCGACACCTGCATCCCTTATCCAAGTGCCTGGGACGGGTCTCGGCTCTGCTTCCCATCTGGGTTCCTGCTAATGCACACCCTAGGAGACAGCTGGGGATGGCTCAAGCCCTGGGTCCCTGCCACCCACATGGGAAGGGAGACCCAGATGGACTTCCTGGCTCCTTGCTTTGACCTGACCCAGATTTGGGATTGCTGGCATTTGGCGAATGAACTAGCAGATGGAAAACAGGTCTCTCTTTTCCTCTGTTACTTTTATTAAAAAAAAAAAAAAAAGAATCAGAAGCCAGAGTTGTGGCACAGCAGATTAAGCCTCCATTTGCAATGCCTGCATCCCATATCCGAGCACCAGTTCAAGTCCTGGCTTCTCTGCTTCTTTCTTTCTTCCCTTTTTTTTTTTAATATTTATCTATTTATTTGAAAGAGTTACAGAGAGAGAGAGAGAGAGAGAGAGAGAGAGAGAGATCCTCCATCCGATTGTTCACTGCCCAAATGGCCACAATGGCCAGAGCTGTGCTGATCTGAAGCCAGGAGCCAGGGGCTTCTACTGCATCTCCCACGTGGGTGCAGAGGTCCAAGGACTTGGGCTATCTTCTACTTCCCTCCTAGGCCACAGCAGAGAGCTGGATCGGAAGTGGAGCAGCCAGGACTCGAACCAGCACCCATATGGGATGCCTGTGCTTCAGGCCAGGGCATCAACCTGCTGTGCCACAGTGCTGGCCTCGGCTTCTCTGCTTCTAATCCAGCTTCCTGCCACGCCTGGGAAGGCAACGGGTAATGGCTCAAGTACTTGGGCCCCTGCCACCCACATGGGAGGTCCAGATGGAGTTCCTGGCTCCTGCCTTCAGCCTGGTCCAGCGCTGGCTCTTCTATTCACTTGTTGAGGGAACCAGTAGATGGATGGAAGGCCCCTTTCTCCCCTATCCCCTGCCTCTCTGCCCCTACCACCCATCAACTTTGCCTTTCAAATAAATAGATAAAATTTTCCAAAACATCTGTAAACTGAGGGTCCCAGCAAGGGGAAGGTTTGAAATAGAGACTCAGCTCTAGCAGCCCAGGTGCTCTTGGATGAAGGTGTGGGGGTCCCTGCCCCCAAGGGCTTGGCTGCACCCTCCATCCTGGCCAAGACACCACCAAAGCAGCCCAGCACCGGCTCCCTCCACGCTAGCTTTATATCTGTCATAATTTCCCATGCCATGGAGTCTAAAACGGAAACATATAGTTACTTTACTGTGCTGAATTATGGCTGGCCCTGCAAAGATACTGCTGTTAAGTCTGGCGCTGAGAGGCTGCCCTGCATAGCTTGCAAAGCACAGGGTGCTCTCCTAGGCTCGGATTTCCTCTTACAGGGACTTGGGATGGGCCTGGAGCAGGACAGGGATGCTGGATTTCAGCCTCTGAGTCCCTCTCCCCCCATTCACCCCCATGGGGCTGAGCCAAGAGAGAGAGAGATCTCCCACTTGCTGGTTCACTCTCCAAAAGCCCACAATAGCCAGGGCTGGGCCAGGAGGAAGCCAGGAGCCAGGAGCTCCATCCAGGTCTCCCACACAAGGATTTGACCCAAGGATTTGAGCCATCACCTGCTGCTGCCCATCAGCAGGAAGCCAGAGTTCTGGGATTCACTCTAATACGGATGCAGGTGTCTCCAGGAGCGTCTTACCTGCTACACTGAATGTTGGCTCTGAAAGCCTTCTTTTTAACCTGGTGTCTCGAACCTCCTGAACTCACAAAGACCATCCCACACCGAACAAGTGCATCCGAAGCCGTTCCCCAGCCCTGACCGAAAGTACTTTCCAAAGACGAACGCGAGATTCTGAATGTCGCCGCCCATGACAACAGGAGCGGGTATTTCCTATTTATCACAAATATTGTCAGACGCTCCATACCTGAAGAATACTCTTGATTAGAAAGGGCTTCCTTTTGTTCAGTGCTTCTAAAAATATAAAGACTATCATGGGAAAAAAAAAAAAACACCCCTAGTACAGGTGACACAAATCTTTCCCGTCAGACTTTTTAATTTTTTTTTTGCCAGAATTGGGGTAGCACATTATTATGAGGATTCAAAAAGAATAATTAAAGTTCTACATGGACACAGATCTGCCTGAGGGAGGGCTTCTTATGTTGTTTTGCATTTCGTGTGTCATTCAAAAGGTTTGCAACTGGGAAATGATGTTGAACTAAAATAAGACACGAACACATTGACTGAAATTATACCCTGTCCAAAGGGTTGACACCCCCTTAGACAGCTCACCACGAGGACGCTGGAGCCACCTCTGCTCTACGTGGGGCTGACATTTAGAATCCGCTCAGGAGAGGCGCCAGCTCGGAGCGGGAGCGGGAGCAGGAGCGGGGACAGGAGCATCACACGGAGCCCGGATGGCCCGTGCAAATCTGTGCAAGGACAGAATGGGCAGCTCCACTGGCCTGCCGGCGCCCCCTCCCCCTCTCCGGCTTTGTTGGGTCTGGGCCCAAATCGTGCTGGGATTTTGTTATTGCTGTTGTTGTTGTTGTTTTGTGTGTTTGTGGTTTGGGGTTTTATTGGTTTTGCTTTGTTTTCATAGCTGAGCCAACATTTAGCAATGAGGAAGTTTCATATAAAGATCAGAGCTTAATTTTAAAAAAACCCAGCTACCCCAGCTACAGCCACACTGCAGGCATTCGCCCCCACCTCCGACGGTAACACTGTAGGAATAGAGTGGAATAGAGTGGACGCTGTCCTGAGGGCAGGACTGTGGCTCCCTACAACATTCGCTCCTCCCCAGTGTACCTTCCTGGTAGACTGACAGTAGACAAAAGACTGATGTATCCTTGTACTTGGAGGTTTTTTTTTTTATTGTAGTGAAGAAGCATTTCTGTGTACCTAAGTTATTCACTACACTCCTCCCCGCAAAAAAGACCACGTTAGGTTAGACGTAAAAGAAATAAAATGAAGGTGTAAGGCAGTGTGCGTTAATTAGGATATAACACGGGGTGGGCATTTGGTCAGTGCCTGGTACAAATGCAGCCCATGTTTGAGTGCTTGCAAGTCCTGGCTCCGCCCCACCTCCAGCTTCCTGCTGTGTTCACCCTGAGAGGAAGCAGGTTCCGGGTTCCTATCACCCACATGGTGCCTGGCTTCAGCCTGGTTTGGAAGTTGAGGGCATCAGGGGAGTGAACCAGCAGCTAGGAACTCCCTCTCTGTCTCTCTGCCTTTCAAAGGAATGAAACACAAAGTAAAAAAAAATTAGTATAGATACAACAAAGCACTGCTTGTTGTGTGAAAGTGAAGAATAATCCAGGACCTATGCATGTGAATATGCGTGTCATGTCATGGCATACCTGGAAATATCCAGTCCATATCACTCACTCATGCCACATGCCCAGCACCTGTGGGGTTGACCCATGCAACACATACTTACTGAGCATCTACTACACACTCGATCAACCAGCGAAGTAAAGAATTTCTTCCCGCACGGAGCTCGCTTTTCTGCAGAGAAGGGGATGACACTAACAATACAGAGTCATGTTAGATGCAGGCAGTGAACAGCGCTACAGCAGAAGAATGGGCCGAGTGACGAGCTGAGAGCCTGGGCAAGGCTTGCAGCTGTCACTCCCTCCGCGCCTGAGTTCACGAGCTCTGGGCTCTGCTCCTGCTGTCTTTGAGACCCCCACAAGCTCTGTTCCTCCCAATCCCCCGGAGAAAGTCTCCCCTGCCTGCATTGTGCCACAGAACCCTCTCTCTTCTCCGGAGACAAGGGTCCTGAAGAACAGCCACACACCTGTGTTCTAAAGAAACACAGATACTGAGCTACCTGCAGGGTCTTGGTCCTCCTCTAGACTCCATGAGTATGCAGAATCTGTTCCAGCAGCTGCACCTAGCGGGTAGGTAAGAGACTCTCCTACTAGGCAGAAGGCACCAAGCATCGTGAGAGAGGGGAGAGAAACATAGTAAGAGAAGTCCAGAGTGGCAGGCTTCACCCACAGCCCTGGAGCCAGAGAGGCTGTGGTGTTGGAGAATGCACCTGCCATCTGTGCACCCCCGACCAGGCACAGACCTGTTCCTCACCGTAGCACTCAAGGTCTCAGCCTCTTCCCAGCCTCGTTCCCCAGCTCCATTTCCTCCAGCAAATGCCTTTGCTGTGGCTGACTCCACGCAGAAAAGGCCCCTAGACACAATGACCAAACATGTAAAACAAAAAGGACATGGAGAATAAAGACTATGCAGAGAGAGAGAGAGAGAGAGAGAGAGAGAGAGAGAGAGATGATGTTTTTCACAGAAGATCAGAAAAAGTTATGCAATGTTGCTCAACTTGCAAATAAAATAAATAGGAGCTCTTTGAAACAGAGCATAAAAAAAGAGATACAAAGAATCAAAATGTGAACGATCAGTTAGGAAACAGAGTCTGGAAGGCATAAGCATGTTTTAGAAATAAAAGCCCTATTAGAAGCAGGATTAGTTGGGTAGATATTGCTAAACAACACAGAGTTACGGAAGAAAGGCTTGATAAGATCAAGCAAAGTAGTTTTAAAATTAAAAACTAAACTGAATGAAAAACATGATAATAAGACAAAGGAAATTCAACATATTCGTAACTGGTGTACCTCTGGAAAATAATATTAAAAAAAAAAAAAAACGCCCCAAAGTTCCCATCAAAGAAGGCAGTCCTCAAATAAAACAATGGAATCTTCAAGTTAAAGCCACACAATGAATCTTAGGAGGCATTTTTGGATTTCAAGAATAAAAAAGAAGGTTCTGGTTGTGTAGGAAAATGGTTCTGATATTCCATGGCCCAGTTAGGTAGGTAAGGTCTACCACCATGAATTCCACATCTCAGAATAGCCAGAGGAGAAATGCTAATTATCCAGACTAAGCATCACTGTAGCCATGTGTCAGATTATAATACTGTACCCCACGAATGTATACAAACATCATATATCTATTAAAAATCAATCAAATAAGCAAACAAAACAAGCACCAATAAATCAAGAAAAATGTTTGAGCATATTATTCAAATAGATGAATGTAATTTTCAGAATATTTAAAACACCCAACTGTCTCAACACAGGATCCAACAGGTTCCGAAGAAAGCTCAGATAATATAGCAGGAGACAAAAAGCAAAAGAACACAATGTAAAATCACAGAACTAGAACCAAATACAATATTTCACACCGATACCTGTCAACAGGCTAATCAACATATCTTCCACTGGAAACACATGTAATGAAATGGATACATACGTATTAGATGACAAAAGCAAAAGACAGTGATGTGCTACATTTGTAATGTCTAAGGTAAACTGAATCAGAAAGATTCAAATTGTGGTGATTAGCAAAGACATCACACTAACACATACTATAGAAGAAACAAGGACTTTGATAAGCTTGATATTTTACCAAGTAAGTTTAAGACAAAAGAGAGACACTTCATAATGATGACTTGAATAAGACAATAATCTAAGTGGATCACTGTTTACAACAAGAAATCAAACAAAAGAAACACTGAAAAGCATTTTAAAAATTAAAAAGAAATTATCAAAAGAAACTAGCAATAGACGATGTTACTCATCTTCATCACTATTCAAGTAAGTAAAAATTGGAAAAGACATGGAAAATCTAAGTAATAGGGTTGATAAGAAAAATCGAATTGAGATGAATTGAATTCCATTTTCTTAAAATAGAAGGGCAACACTGTTCAAAGGCTGGTAGAACACAAATGCAATTGATCACCATTTGATTACAAGTCTAGTGCATCACCAAATGAGATGGATTACAAGCTCCGTACAGGACGTGAAAGTCATCTGGATATTCATTCTTAAAATAGAAAATAAAACCAAAAAAAATCAAATGTTTAAGACTTTTCAAGATAAAAACCGGCAGGATAAGTTAATAAAAGAGAAACTGCAGAATCCATGGTTAGAAAAATAATTGCATGTCAAAGGGGTTAAAGAGGGTTAAGGGGGAAAAATAAACTTTAAAACCTAGGTTATTCAATAATAAGAGGAACCCAATACATCTCAGTGGAAATGCAGGAAAAATTATTAAAGTAAAAGTAGGAACCAATGAAAGCAGATCGGACAAAGGCATCCACGTCTTGTAGTGGGAGCCACATTCAAAGGAGTAAACCGCTGGCTCTCTCAGGGGTCCTGACCACAGGACTGATGTGTCTCTGGGAGACATTCTCCGTCATTGCACTGGGGAGCCACTCAACATCCCACACTGCACAGGCTGGGCCCCGGCACAGAGCCATTCAGTCTAAAACGCCAGCAGTGCTGAGGCTGAGAAACCCTGAGCCAGCTCAGTCACCCAGGAAGCAAACACAGATCTACAAGATTGCCCATTGCAAGGACATAGCTGCAGAGGAAGGAAATATTACAAGACACATCTATAATGATGCATTCTCTAGTTTTGTGCAAGTAATCCTGAATAGATACAGTGGATACCTTCTCATGAAAGGACACATGGCCAGGGTGGCCACAGAAGAGAAAGGACCACAGTGTGGAGAGTTGTCAGAGCACAGATGATTCCAGTGCTGTAGAGAGAAAGGAGCCATAACAATTCTTTTTTAGAAGGTGATACTGAACATTGATATGAAAACCTGATGAAGATATTCAAAATAACCACTATAAATCCATCATACTTTTGAACAGCAGTACAACAAATCCTGAATGATTCTAAGAAGTGGACTTCGTCAGCGGTACATTAAAATCAACAACATTCCTTGATCGCATCACAGCAGCATCAAATTCCTTAAATAAAAATATATTTTAATAGGAGGCAATCTATTTCTGCGATTCACAATTTTACTTCTAGACCAGAGAGAACTATTTGATCCTCTCCAAAAATTCCACAAGAGGCATGAACAAATTTAAATACAAATCCCTGATTAAAGCAGATACACGATTAAGCAACTAGTCACAGAAGCGTCATTTCTGTAAGGTGTGTCCAGCAGAGGCAGATGGCGGGACACTGGACTCACACCCACTGCAGCCAAGGACAGAATGCCCACTGCTCCACTCTTACGGACCACCTCTCTCAAACAGGAGGATCACTGCGGGGGGTGGGGGGTGGGGGTAGGGTGGGGGCCAGGAGGAAACACGAGGTTCTAAATTTGATTTGAAAGAAAGGTTTTCGTTATTTGCAAGTAATGCACTTCTATGCCCAAATACCTAGGAGAAACTGGTTTAAAAAAAAATTGGGAATAGTGGGAAAATTCAGCAAAGTGTCTTGTGGTTATAAAATGAATATACCAAAATCAGAAGTTTGAATTAACCAAACCATAATCAATCTGAAAAACATAACTGAAGAAGATATTCAATTCATGATGCAATACAATGAGAGAGAGTGTAACAGAGACAAAAAGAGAGAGGAGAGGGAAAGAGGGAGTGGGAGGAGGAAGTGGAGGTAGGGAGATAGAGAGGGAGAGAGAGAGAACATGTACAAAACAATCTAAATATAAATTTAGGGTCTAAATTTTTAAAAGATCACAATTGTTTAGAATGACTGAGCAGCATAAATAGAAAACTCTATTTTCCACTTAAATGGAAGACTCTAAGTCATCACAGTATGAATTCTTATAAATCTATAAATTTATTACACTGCCTCATCTGCTTCTCAAAAAAAATGCTAAATATTTCCTAGGCTAGGGAAGATAATTTCTAAACGAAGAAGAACGTGCATATAAAATAAATATTAAGCCAGAGAGTAAAATTGTGAAAAAGCAAAACTCTTGCTGGAGACTACATGGAATTATATAATCATTAATAGGATTTGGAACAGGTGCAGGAGGAGCAGACAGGTCAATCGAGCAAAATAGAGAGTACAGAAATAGATGTAAGTGCATAGGAGAATTTAGTAAATGATAAAGGTGCCTTTTTTAATGAGTGAGAGAAAGAAGGATTATTGAATAAATTGTGTTTGGGCAACTGGAGAGCCACTGGGAGTGGGAGAAGGAAAAAAATGATAAAATGGGAACCCTAAATCCCTTCTTACATCAAAATAAAATCAAGATGGCTAAAAATCTAAAGGCAAAAGAAAGGAGGGGATAAAGGAAAACATGGTCGTTGCTGTAAAATCTAGGAGTAAGTATGTCATGGAAGCCATAAGATGACAGATACATCTGAGCACAAAAACCCCGAAACCTCACAGCGATAAAATAAATATAAACAGAATCAAAAGGCATATGACAAACAGGGAAAATATTTATAACATAAATGACAGAAAAGGACTAATTTCCTTATTACATAATAAGCTCTTATGAATCAGTGAGAAAGATATCAATCATTCAATAAAAAAGGGCAAATGATATGAAAAACCAATTCATAGAGAAAGAAATATAAATGAGTTTTAAGCATATGGAACGATGTTCTGTGTCACTCATAATTAAAGATATGCAAATAAAAACAATGAGAAACCTATCAGATGGGCAAAGCCTTCCGTCTTGGAGCAGAATGTGTTATAGGAATCTCTCTCTCTCTCTCTCTCTCTCCTCCCTCTTCTTCTCCTCCAAGGGTGTCCAGTTATAAAAGAGAAACAATGCATATGTATTAATATACATATATACATATGTAATTGAGGTGTTCATCAAGAGGACGTTGATTAAGTAAATTACGATCACTCGACAAATAAACGAGGAACTCTGAGTATTAATAAAACCATGAAGCACATGGAAATATACACATGATATCTCTATAAGGAAGAATGCAAGGTATAGAATGGTGTATATGGTGCTTCAATTCATGTTTAAAACGTACGCATATATATTTGCATAGAAAAGTTATTCAAATATGCATACTTACTATCTATAGTGGTTATCAATGGAATTGAACTGAGACTTTGGAGTAGGAGGGAGGCTCCTCCTACAGGTACATAATTTCATGGTCATGTGCATGCATTTAAACTAACCAAAAAACCCTGTCCTGCCATATGGACACAGGGCCCAATGCAAAGGGTCCCCAATGGCCAGATCTGTATCATAGTAATGGATTTATAACCTACAGGATTAAATAAATATCAGTGCATCCACACTGATAAAAAATGAATAACTAATGGGTGAGAATTGTTCTTTTACAGAAAAATTCCAGTTTAAAAAGATGTAGGAGTGAGGGAAACAGAAAATCACCATTCAAAGAAGATCATTATAGTTGTTAGAAGCAAGAGTCACCGATTGATAGAGAAAAATTAATGGGCAAACATATGGGAAGCAAAAGGATATTTGCATCGCCTCAAAGTACCACCCACAAGATGTGTTTTCATCACGAAGGAAAAAATAGCAAGGAAACACGAAGGCGCCATCTTCACGGAGTGATTCTAAATTAACCTCGCCATACGGGGACACGCCCACCTGGTACATCTCCTGCTAGGACGTACTAAGTGGGTGCAGCAACTCTCTCCCAGCGTTCTTCCCTGGAATTCATAACTTTGGCCGATTTTGAGAAATCGGTGGGCAGGGGAATTCCAGAGAATAATTGGCCATCCGACTTCAGTGGGCCACAAAGATTGAGGAAGTGTCCCAGGTGGGAGGGGGCTCAGGAGCTGTGACAATCTTAGCCACGTGGGCTCTTGCCTTGGGTGTTGACCCGGATGAAGGACAGAGGTGGGACACTTGTGAAGCCGGAATGAGGGCTGTAGATGAATGAGTAATAGTGCCTCAAGTTTCATTTCCTGTTTTTTTTCCTTTTTTTTTTTAATTTTTTTTTTTTGACAGGCAGAGTGGACAGTGAGAGAGAGAGACAGAGAGAAAGGTCTTCCTTTGCCGTTGGTTCACCCTCCAATGGCTGCCGCCGCCGGTGCGCTGCGGCTGGTGCACCGTGCTGATCTGATGGCAGGAGGCAGGTGCTTATCCTGGTCTCCCATGGGGTGCAGGGCCCAAGCACGTGGGCCATCCTCCACTGCACTCCCGGGCCACAGCAGAGAGCTGGCCTGGAAGAGGGGCAACCGGGATAGAATCCGGCGTTCCGACCGCGACTAGAACCCCGTGTGCCGGGGCCACAAGACGGAGGATTAGCCTGTTGAGCCACGCCGCCGCCCATTTCCTGGTTTTGATCGTCAAACTGAGCAAATGCAAGATGTATGCACTTCGGAGGCCTGGCTGAGGATGCAAGAGGACAATTTGTACTTTTTATTCTGTCTTAACAGTTCTCCTTGCAAGTCTGTTTTTGCATCAAAATAAAAAGTTTAAGATGTAAAAATTAAAACCTCCTTCCTAGAAGTCCCATTGGTAGTGCACAGGTCTGAAAGTCACTAAATCAAATGGAAAATCCCTCTCCCCTGGACTTGTCCAGACTTACAAGACTAAGAAGCCCTGGCCACCCCTCACGGTCGCATGGTAGCCCTTTCTCTGGTTGTCCAGGGTTGACGGTGCCCCAAACATCAGGAAAGACACTTGAGCATAGTGATGATGGATATGCAGCTGGCCCGGTCTGTTTTAGCCCTAGACTTAAGTCAAAACATTTCTCCCCCAGGGTCTCAGCACCCTGCTGGAGCTTGGGAGCAGGGCGGGCTCCAGACCACCTCTTTGTCTCTTCAGTGGTCTTGCAGAGTAACTCCCAGCTTCCCATCTTTGCACCTGTAACACGTGGACGCTGGAAGTCACCACCAGGGCACCTCGATGTTCCTTTCAGGGGGCTCTGAGTCCTGCACATGGGCTGCTCATTTGTGATCTCAAATCCCTCAAGGAAGACACAGCATCCCTGAGGATTGGAAACCCGTCCTCAATTCAGTGTGCAAATCCAGGGCGCTGAAACCAGCATCCCCAAACACCCGGGGACCAAACAGCAGGGGAGGAGGCGGGTGCCCATGGAGCCCTGACTCCTGGCTCCTGGGGCAGCAGCCTATTCACGCTTAAGAGATGAAAATTATTTTGAAAACCAAGGCCAAAGGCCACAGGCATATATTTGCAGTAGATTATTGACACGAGTGTGCCATGGACCTAGCCAATCAGAAAGTAATTTTATAAACACTGTTATTAAACAGAAGGGCAATTACTTTAAGTACTGGAAAAATGTCAGGGTCACACATGAATTTTGTGGGTATCACATTTTATTTGACACTCAGTGGATCAATGACTCCAAGGAAATTTATTCAGAAATAACATGCACCGTGTCACCAACCTTCAAGCTGAACCTCCCCTTCACAGATTGGCCAGATTTAGAGTGAGGAATAATTTCTGGTTTACTCCGTTTGCTAAGTACCCAGAAATGCGGTCAATGCTCTTTATACGTGAAATTATGGACGCAGTGAAGGATGAGGTGGTGAGGGTCCAACATGGCTGCTGTGACTGCGTCGTAGGAAGGACCCCCTTTGTTTCCGTCTTTGTTGATGGAACGGACCATAGGACTCTGGTGTCCTGTGATAAGGAGTGAGAGAGGGAGCCAAGGACAGCTGTGCTGGGATGCCCACTTGTATGCTCCGTGGCTGTGCGTTCCTCCACTCGCTGCTCTCCCCTGTATCGGAGACTTCTGTGGCCATTCCCATTACTACCGCATTGACAGCAGCCACGTGAGTGAACAGGAAGGAAGAGAGAAGCCTCTGGGAGCCTCATTCACATCCCCTGGAGGACAGATTGCCTGCTATGCCGAATGGCCAGGTAGCTCACTCCACCCTCAAAGAGTTTGGAACCACTCTGAGAGACCCCAAGGGCTCCTGGGCCACCCCGTCCGTCCCCTACCCTGTCGGAATTATGATGGCTCTGGTTCACAATGACCTACGAAACACAGGGAAGCAGATACTCAGACAGCAAATGAACCAGTGACCAAGCCCCCCCCCCCCAGGTTGTCACAGAAAACAGCTGCAAACAACAGCATTCACAAGAGTCCCTTTCATTGTCTTTTTGGTTTGTATGGTTCCAGTTACTCATGGCGACTTGAGTCTAAAAATACTCAATGAAAATGATTGGAAATCAACATTTGATGAATTTTCAAATGTGTGTTCTGACTGGTCTGGGATGAATAGCCCTTTGTCCAGCGTATCCCAGCTGTGTAGACTACCCACCCGTTAGGCACCCTGGAACATATTCTCCGTAGACAACAGGTGAACACAATATCTAAGGAACGATACCCATTTAGAAGAGCCTAGGTTTAGATAAATTTCAGAACAAGACGCTGACCTGGGCATGCTGTTCCTTCTCAGAGTCAGAAGCAGCTCCCTCTGGGTGGAGCCCTGCCATGTGCGTCTTCCTCAGCTCCTGCTCACTCTACAGTGATGAGAGTGTGGACGCAGCCTGCGCCTGGTGCAGGGACATACAGTCAGCCCTGGGAGAAGCTCACAGAACAGGTGGACACTGGGAAGGGAGTGTCCTGGGGACACTAGTATCGGCTGAGTGTGTCTGTATTGGGCGGGGGGGACATGAAATCCAAGAACAGCACACGTCGCCTCCAAGGCCCTGATGGGGAGAGCCCCAAAGTGACTGCCAGCCTGGCAGGCCCCTGGGGTATCCCCTGTGATCCCCAAATGTGCAGCCCAGCCCCTGGAGTGCAGGCAGACCAGGCCCAGCAGATACTGGGAACCATCCCTCCCTTACTGCATCCCTCCTTTTTCATCCTTAAGGACACACAGAAGTCAAGTATCACTTAGGTTCATTTTCTAAATCTATATCAATTAGAAAACAGCTTCTCTTTAGTTAAAAACAAAGGAAATGTGAACTCCACAGTTCCTGTTTGACTCCCTACTAGAAAGTTATGGTATGAAATGTGTCGCTCATCTAAGAATCCACAGTGCCCAGAATGTAGCGGGTTCTCAAGAAATGCCTGAGGCCAACACTGTAGCTCCGCTGTTTAAGCTACCATCTGCAGTGCCAGCATCCCATACAGGCACTGGTTCAAGTCCCGGCTGCTCCACTTCCCATCCAGCTCCCTGCTAATGCGCCTGAGAAAGCAGAGGAAGACGGCCCAAGTGCTGGGCCCCTGCACCCACATGAGAGATCTGGTTGAAGCTCTTGGTTCCTGGCCCAACCCCAGTCATTGTAGCCATTTGGTGAGTGAACCAGCAAATGGAAGGTTTCCCTCTCAGTGTCTCTCTCTCTCTCTCTCTCTCTCACACACACACACACACACACACACACACACACACACTTTAAAATAAATAAATAACTCAAAAAAAGGGAATTTCTGGGGTATGGATGAATGAATGAATGAATGAATATGAATGAATGAATGAGTGTCTTGAGGCATTGACTTCACCATTAACTAGCCAAATGAGCTCTTCGGTCATCATCTCCAGGGATCCATGGCTGGGGATTGAGTGTTGCTTTCTCCCCAAGCTGGATGCTTGGTCCCCACTGTGGGATAAGAGACACTAGGCCCTTAAGAGGTGGGGCTCAGTGGGGGCCGACAACGTGGCTCCCTTGGCTAATCCTCCGCCTGCGGTGCTGGCATCCCATATGGGCACCAGTTCTAGTCCCAGTTGCTCCTCTTCCAGTCCAGCTCTCTGCTGTGGCCCGGGAAGGCAGTGGAGGATGGTCCAAGTGCTTGGGCCCCTGCACCCTCATGGGAGACCAGGAAGAAACACCTGGCTCTTGGCTTTGGATCAGCGTAGCTCCAGCCATAGCGGCCATTTGGGGAGTGAACCAACGGAAGGAAGACCTTTCTCTCTGTCTCTCTCACTGTCTAACTCTATCTGTTAAAAAAAAAAAAAAAAGAGGTGGGGCTTAGTGCAAGGCAGTTAGGTCATTGTGGGTGCTGTGCTCAGAAGAAATCAGTGTAGTTCCCGTGGAACCCTGCAAGTCCCCACGACCCCTGAGTCGCTCTGGCTTCCTGTCTCACCATCCAACATCTTCCCACGTGCTTCCACCACTATAATGTCATCCCCCGGGAAGTCCTGGCCCAGCTCAGCAGATGCTGGTGCTGTGCTCTTGAATCTACAAACCAATGCACTAAATAAACCCCTTGTCTTTCTACACTGCTCAGCCTCAGGTCATAGCAGCAGAATAGAAGCTAATACCCCAGCTTCAACATACGTGTCTCATCGCAGGCTACTACTAGAACCTCTTGTTCATCTTCAGAGCTTTATAAAGCTGAGACACATCTCACCAAGTTCCACAAACAGCCCTGTCAGAGGGACCCGGCAAGAACTGCTCCATTTGCCAGGTGACAAAAATGGAGATTCTGGAGCAGATGTTGTGGTGCGGTGGGTTAAGCTGCCACTTGGGATGCCACATCCCATACTGGAGTCCTGTTTCCTTCGTGGCTGTTCTGCTTCTGATCCAGCCTCCTGCTAATGCATCCAGGGAAGCAGCAGAGAGACCTGGATGGAGCTCCAGGCTCCTGGCTTCAGCCTGGCCGAGTCCTGGCTTTTGCAGGCCTTGGAGGAGAGAACCAGTGGATGGAAAATCTCTCACTCCCTCTCCCTCTGCAACTCTGCCTTTCAAATGAAGAAATAGATAAATATATTTTGTAAAGCTATTGAATGCAAAGATCTACAGCCCAGTCCCAGAGCTCCTGGGAAACCTTCAAGGGTAAAAGTTGGCTACCCCAAAATGCATTTGAAGTTCTTTATAACCACGCTCAGAAAAAGCAGTTAGGATTTGCATGGACAGTGCCCAAAGGTGTGTGTCCACTGGGGATATTTTTTGGAGTCTTGGTGAATAATGTATTTGGTTAGGTTTCCATTTTTGCATGAAATCTAGAAGGTTCATATTTCAAATTATAGCCTACTGCCTAAGGGGCAAAGCATGTTGATTTAATACTGATCAGCTGCCTCAATTGTTTCCAAAAGCTGGGACAGGATGGGGGTTATGATAGACACATGGGCAACAACGGAATGGGAAAGTGAGAAAAGTGCAGTGAGACTGTTGCAGTCTCGAAGCAAACTCTCTCCTGGCTTCTCTCGTTAGTGGAAGGAGACAGACGGTTCCAGCACCGTAGAGAGCAGGACAACTGCAGAGCAGACCTGCTTGGGGCCCCTGCCCTCTGGCCCTCGCCTCCTCCGTGAGAGACTCTGGGGTTTGAGATGATAGTCAACACCTCACCCCAGCAACTGCACGACATTTGCAGTCTCTGTTCACAGCTCTGAGGTGGCATTCTTTTTTTTAAAAAAAGATTTAATTAATTATCTATTTATTTGAAAGACGGAGTTAGAGAGAAAGAGGTAGAGGCAAAGAGACAGAGAGATCTTCTGTGTGCTGGTTCATTCTTCAAAGGTCCTCAAAGACCAGGGCTGGGTCAGACAGACAGAAGCCAGGAGCCAGGAACTCCATCTGAGTCTCCCATGTGGGTGTAGGGGCCCAAGCACTTTGGACCATCTTCCACTGCATTCCCAAGTGCATTAGCAGGGAGCTAGATTGGAAGTGGAGCAGGTGGGACTCAAACAGGTGCTCATATGGGATCCCAGTGTCACAGGTGGTGGCTTAGCTCACGGTACTACAGTACATCCAGAGCTGATGTTCTGGAAGCTAATCCCAGTGACAGGAGAGTGAAGATCCCACATCTTCTCTAGAAAGGATCATGGGAGCTTTTCACACAAATGATCAGTGCTGAGCCCCTCCGAAATTCACCAAGAAAAATGTGGTCATCAAGACTCCAAATCTGCAAAGCTGCAGAGAGCCAGGTCCTTAGAGACGTCGCCCAGCTCAACCAGGCACTGCCTCAGGGTCGTCGAGAGTCACCTTGCTCACCACCCAACAGGACTCACTCCAGACCATAGCCTGAAGTCCTCTAGCATTACAGCAGGGTAAACAGCTGGTGCCTCATACATGCTTCAGTCAGGACCAGCCCCACCCAGCTTTCCTGAGATTCCCCAGTTGACTCCTGCTCAACACACATCCATTCTGATGGGTTATCAGATCCCTGGGTCTCCCTCCCCTGTTGATGTCCAACAAAGCACACATCTCCTTGGTACCCCCAGGAAGTGTCTATCTGCAAAAATGGCCCCAGGTCAATTCTTGCTTGACAGTGAGGTGAATAGGGACCAACGACCCCCACGCAAGTAGAATTCCATCTGGTCTGCCCGCAACTATCTCTGTCGAGTCTCAAGGTGGCTTCTGGTCAGATACTTGATGAAAAAGTCCATTTTCACATGAGTCATGTCACTTAGGATTTTGTAAATATTATCCCAAACTAATCTATGGAAAAAATCAATTGCAATTTCTCTCCTATGAATTTACTGTACAAACGCAATTGCACAAGTACACAAAAGATATGTGGAGTGATATTGTTTGAAATAACAAAAACTCACAACAGCCTAATATCCCGTGCGGATGGCCATCAATACAAGACTGGTTAAACAAATTACTGCACATAAGATAATAGAATACTATGCAACTGGTAACAATGCAACTTAAGATGGATGTCAATATTTCTCCATCTACCTGATTCTTTTTAAAAAGTGACAAAAGAAAATAATAGGAAATATCTACTGTATGATTATTGTATGAGCACATTTTCAAGAATAATAGGCCTACAAAGTAATACATGTATGAGGTCATGGAAAATGTGTGTAGTATGAAAAAACTATGCTTGGATTTTAATTGTAATCCCATTTCCCCACAAACTCCTTGAAGTACCTTCATATTCGTACTATATCACACACACATGCATCAGGAATTTTCTCTGAGAGCATATGTTATTTTTATTTTTAATAAAGATAATTAATTAAAGAAGGAACATGAAAGGAAGCTATTGATGGACAAAGGAGAGCTTAATTAAAATTAACAATGAAAACGATGATAAAGTATCTCCATCATAGAAGGTGAATAGAAAAATCTCACTTTGCACCAATAAGGAAACACTCTAAAGCCAAGAAAATTGCAGATGACTTTAAAACGATCATCTGCGAGCTGACTACAACCACACTCAGCCTCAAGCAATGGTGCTTTGCAGCCTGTGTGATTCAAGAACCTTCTGTAAGCAACTCTGGAGACATCACTGTGTCGCGGAGCTTTGAGGAGGCGAGAGAGAGAGTCAACTGGTGCAAGTTTGCAAACGGAGAACAGATTTTGGCCCAGGAGCTGCATACACTGTGCAGAGATAGCTTTGGGGATGCTGCAGCTTGGCTGGGTCCCCGGGCGCCCCTGGGGCACATGGTAGCTGATACAGTGTAACAACCCCAGTCACCTTTCCCTTTCACCTTCCAGTCAGTGGTCTCACTCCGTTTCTGAGCCTTGCACCAGTGGCCACCCCTGGTGTTCTGTGAGCACTGGCTGGGAGCTGGTGGAGTGCCCCTTGGCATTTTGCAAGAATCTCCTTCTTATTCAGCCACAAAATTGACGGAGGCGACTGTGAAACTTTCTTTCGCAGAAGAGGAAATAGGCACGCAGAGACCAACTGTTTTCAAGATGACGGAGCTACAGAGCTCCACGTCCCTTCCCACGGACACTGCCCTCGGCATCTGCGTCTCCGTGGTAGACTGCTTTATGATATGCCAGTGCTGAAGCAAAGCAATGCAACCCAAGGAGGTGCCGTGGGACCCCGGGTGCAGCCTCATTGACACAAGCACGGGTGAGACGTGCAGGCTGAGCGTGATGCGTGACGTGCAGCTGGGGGAGACGGTGGGGAATCTTGGGCTCTGAGTCCTCAGCCTGCAGCCCTCACGCCAGCTCCATCCAGGCAGGCAGCGTCAGAGGTCCTTGGAGCCAAGTTCCCCTGCTAACCTCTGCCATTTCCATTTGCCAGTAACTGGGGCAGGATCTTGAGAATCTGCACCTTCGATTTCCCCTCTTTCCCACTCTTGGTGTTTCAGGCCATCAACCCCTTTTCCCTCCTCAGGAGCGATGTGACTCCCATGGGTCTGTCGGAAGCCACTGTTGACTTTACCTTCGGAGGAAAGGAGGGGAGTCTGCCATGGAAGAAGGATGGTGGGGACGGGGCAGCGTTGTGGCACAGGGGCTCACCCCATAGCAGCCAGTTCCAGTCCCTGCTGCTCTGCTTCTGATGCAGCTCCCTGCGAAAGCACTTGGGAAAGCAGCGGAGGACGTCCCACGTGCTCAGGCCCCTGCCACCCATGCGGGAGACCTGGATGGAGTTCTGGGCTCCTGGCTTCAGCTACAGTTGTGGCCATTTGGGGAGTGAACACAGATATCTGTGTGTGTGTGTGTGTGTGTCTCTGTGTGTGTGTCTGTCTCTCCCTCTCAGTCACCGTGCCTTTCAAATAAATAAAGACGTCTTTAAAAAATAAAGAAGTAGGATGGGAATCTGCAGGAAGTGTTCTCCTGTGCCTGTCTGCCAGGGACACTGATGTCACAAAGCATCCTGTGTGGCTGCTGCAGCTCCACCCAGCAGCAGCTGCAGGGACAGGCAGCTGTCACCCGGTGGGGAGTGAGCTTCCTTACAAAATGACACCAATCATATAGACCTCCAAATCTATGCAAGGATATGTAAATATTATACAAGTACATAATGGGGCCGGTGTTATAGCACAGGACGTTTAACTACTGCCTGCAATACCAGCATCCCAAATCAGGGCCCCAGTTCAAGTCCTGGCTGCTCTACTTCCAATCCAACTTCCTGTCGATGTGCCTAGGAAAACAGCAGAAGAAGGCCAAGTGTTCAGGCCCCTGCCACTCATGTGGGAGACTCAAAAGGAAGTTCCTTGGCCGAGCTTGGCCATTGTGGCCATTTGGGGAAGATGGAAGAAATCTCTCTCTCTCTCCGCCCACTCTGTCTTTCTCTCTCTCTCTCTCTCTCTCTCTCTCTCTCTCTTCATCTCCCTCTCTCTCTTTTTCTCTCTCTTTCTGTCTCTCCCTCTCTGTCTTTTCAAATAAATAAATACATCTTTTCCTAAAAAGCTACATGTTTTTACAAAATGAATGGGACTGTATATACTATAGATAATTTCTGTAACTCAAAATAAAAAAGTTTGGGGCCAGCACTGTGGCGCAGTGGGTTAGTGCCCTGGCCTGGGGTGCCAGCATCCCATGTGGGCGCTGGTTCGGGTCCCGGCTGCTCCTCTTCCGATCCAGCTCTCTGCTGTGGCCTGGGAGGGCAGTGGAGGATGGCCCAGGTCCTTGGGCCCCTGCACTCATGTGAGAGACCCGGAGGAAGCTCCTTGCTCCTGGCTTCGGATCGGCGCAGCTCTGGCCGTTGTGGCCAATTGGGGAGTGGACCATCGGATGGAGGACCTCTCTCTCTCTCTTCCTCTCTCTGCCTCTCCTCTCTCTGTGTAACTCTAACTTTCAAATAAAATAAATAAATCTTTTAAAAAATTGAAAAAAGAAGTTTAACATGGATTATTGGGAGCCTTCCATGGGCAAGCCCCAAAGTGTATTTCCTTGCTTGGGTGTCTTCCCAGTTATCCAGAGGTTCCTGCCCCTGGGTCACCAGGTCATTTCCATTCTTTTGCTATTGCACGTAGCAGTAGGGTGAGCATCCCATGATTCATGATTGACTCCAGGCACAGAGCCAATTGTGCGCTTGGCATTCATTTCTGGAAGTGGAAGTTTCTGGAAGTGGAAGTGATGCTTCAAATCACATGTACGTTTTAGGAGGGGATTTTCCCTCTGTACAGCACTGATTTATGAAATTGTCCGTTGCAAATAGCATGCTAACCTTTATTCCCATCTTCAGTATAAGGGTGGCGCCACCTTGGTTTTCCTTTGTAAAGTCACGTGATTAATCTATACAAAATAATACCCATCGTGGTCACTAAGATGGTGATCATAACAATAAGCAGAGTACCTGCGTATTCTCCACGTGGCTTAAGAAACAGACTCCACCGTGTGTTTTCCCAGGTAAACACATGGCTTCTACTCATGTGCATTTAAAGAGATTTGAAAAGGTGTGGGCCATCTGTGCTGTCTGCCCAGGATCTGCGGGTCATACCCCAGAGGTTGGATAATCCCTGAAGTCGCAAAATACCATTGTGTGTGTGCCCTTCGTTCCCTTCTCCCCCTCCTCCCTCCTCCCTCCCTCCCACCCCCTCCCTCCTGCCTCCTTTCCTCTCCCCCCCTCCTCCCTCCCCCCCCTTCTTGTTCTCACCATTAACCTCCAGTGCCTCTTGCCTGTTTCCATTGCTTTGCCAAGCCCTGGGGCACGTGGATGGCCACAGCAGCAGCCCCTATCCTCCTGAAGCCTCCCGTCTAATGTACCTGCCAGACATTGAACTCATGTCCAAGCCACAGACGAACCCTGTGGTCCCCATGATGGCCAACATGCACCCTAACACACACTGTGAACTCTCCACTGGAGACCAGAGCAGACGGCCCCACCTGGACACAGCCCATTGCCTACACCACTGACAGGCACCTAACACCACATCCCTCTCGGGCTTCTAATCTCCCCTTGTTTGTCTGGGGGATGGCAGCAGATGTCTAGTTCTCCCATGCACTGTGAAGATTTATTTAGTAGTATTATTTTTAAGCAGCTTTTCCGAGGCGGGATTAAGGTCTCTTGAGAGCACCCAGGCAGCAGCTTGCTCCCAGATCCCAGGTCACAGCAGCCGCATTCCATGCAGAAAACACCTCTCTGCAACAGCCCAGAACTGATACCTAATACCGGGCTGGCACCTGGGCTTCTCCCCACCTGTGGCAGAGCCAGCACAGATCTGGCATCCGCTGCTCCCCAGGAACAGCCCAGTGTTTGCAGAGGCACGTGAGCTTCGGCAGCGCCGTAATTTAGCCTCCGCACAAGCACGCTGACCTCGTGAGGACAGCGTTTGTGCCCACCTGTGGGTGACTTCTGGGTGACCTTGGGAATCTGGTTGTCGGTGGACAGCTCTTCCTGGGAATGGACCCATTTCCGCTGCATCGACATGCCACGTAGCCTACACTGTGGGCTGCCCAAGGGCAGGGAGTTCACCTGCCTTGTTCCCCACTCTGCTCCCAGTGATGTGAACTTGGCAAAGAGCAGATACTCCACCAATAGTGTCTGAAGGAAGGGAAGACTGAACCTGAGCGTCTAATCCCCAGGCAGGTGTTAGTGCCCACCTGCCTTCTTCCTCATCTGCACATCAGCGTGAGAAGCCAGGACCTCACCCCTCACCCTGACTCTGTGTGTTTGTCACCATTGCGCATAAAACCAGTGGGTGGAGTGAAGCTTTCGCACGAGAGTTTTCCACGCACACAGCATGGCTCTCCCCTACTCAGAGGCAAGTGGAGGATAAATGAGCTCCATTTCCTCATGACCTGTGACACTTAACACTTTCAATGCCCTGGCTTTGCCTTCCTTGAGTTGAAGGCTGGAGTTCTCACTTCCATCCAGCTCTAGAATGGGGCTTTGAGTCTTCCAGGGTCCCCCAGCACCCCACCCTCTGCCTCTGCCGCCTCACTGCCCTCCTGGCTGCTTCACCCCATCCCAGGACAGAGCTTGGAGCTGTCATTAACATCACTTCTGCCAGAAGTACTGTCCCACCACAGGCCTTGGTCCAAGAAGCCCTCTCGGCTCCCCTGGGGTTACACCTGCTGCCACCAGGTCCCTCTTGGAGAACGGGATGCCCAGGTCAAGGGTGGGTCTCCGGAAGTGGTGCTTAGGACCTAATTTTTAAGTACAATTTGGGGGATTCCCAGGGCCCTGAAATCATTCACGAGCTCTCCTAGGGTGGTGCAGGGGCCTTAGTGAGGGTCCACTGATCAGCAGCTGCATCCACCAGGTTGAGGATAAGGGGTGCTAATTCTGCCCCCAGTCTGATGCCTGTGTGACAGCAGGTGTCCTCCTGAAAGCCCACCTGGTCCCACGCTCATCCAAATCCAACCTCCCAGGACGTGTGTGCTCAATGCCAGGGTCCCCACACCCGGGCTGAAGCCTGGAACACCATAGACACAGTAAGTGCTGCTGGAATAAATGCAGGCTGTGGTGGCGAGTGAGTCGCTTTACCTCTCCAACCCTGCTTTCCCACACGTCATTCAGGTGAGCTCACAGGCCCCGCCCAGCTGCCAACGTTCCCGGCTTGAAAGTGCAGGCGGGCACGGGAATGCTGAGGGGGCACTGTGTTCCTGTTCAATGCTGACTTCAGCCTGAGCCGAGAAGTTAATGCTGAGACCCTGAGGTAAAGACTTGTCTCCCCAGAACTATAAATATCAGGAAAAGAGTTGATCAATCAACAGGAACAGTAGGTGCAGCAGGAGTTCGCTTTGCAAGGCATTGCTGGTGGAAACGGACTGAAGTCTTGGTGAGAAGGTGTCAAGTGCAAGTGGAGGGGGGCCTGACCTTTCAAAGGAGGCCTCCACAGAGAGCCAGTGTCATGTGCCAGTCTTTGAGCAGCCACCAAAGAGCCAAGGGTGGCCCAGCACGAGCCACACCTGTCAGTGTCCCTGTGGACACAGCCCCAGACCCTCCGTTTGTGGGGGGGGCTGGCCAAGCTACGTCCCCACCCTGGGCCTGTGTTTGCTGATCCACCCTGTGCCCAACACTCTTCCTCCTTCACATGCACATGATGTGGGTTCAGCCCACAGGGAGGACAACGTGGAAAACCATGAACATCTATGCATTGGTGGAGGAGGGGGCGTGGCCCTGGAGCCCTGCCCCTTAGCTACTGGCCTGGGACAGCTCCTTAGACAGTAATTTGATTTGTTACTTTTAAACTCTAAGCTCAATAAGCAGCCAGCGATACTTGGGGCTTGCATACAGGCCCAGCTTTATGGCTTTCCCCTCCTCCCAGAAATACTGGTTGAAAATTGTTGTGCCATAAACACACGCACCCAAGCTGCAGCCATGTCAAATCCAGAGTGGAGATTGCCACTTGACTTCTCTACAGCTCTTTGAGAAAGCAAAAGATGAAAGTCTCGTTGCTCCCCTAAAATAGCCCAGGAGGAGGGCAGAAAGGCTCTTCAGGTTGTTGGGGAAAACCAGAAGCAATGTGCTCTGTGCAATCCCTAACCCTGCACCATGGCTCCATGGGGCTTGCGATGGTGCCCCCATTCAACACCTGGTCTCGAACTTGCTTTTCTCACAGGATGAGATGGGAGCCAAGATTCCTGCTTTGTCTGTGGGGGCTGGAGAATGGCATAGGTCTGATCAGCAGGGAGCAGCTCCTTTCCTGAGATTGGCCTGGCTACATGGCAAATGTTGCTTGAGCAGCTAAAGGAATGAACCAACCAAGTCGGGTGGGGTGGAAGGAGGCAAGGGCAGGAGGGAGGGAGGCAACAGTGAGGGCAGGGGACACAAGAAAGGAAAAGAGAGGAGGCGCTCTCTGCCAAGAAACCTGACCTGTGAACTGGACAGAGACAGACCACTGCTATCCCTGGGTTTAAATATAGTAGTTTTTTTTTTTTTTTTAATTAGGACTTTGGATTAGAGTTGCAGTGGTTTATCGCAGTGACCCGCAGGAGGTACCGTTCTGCTGGGTGAAATCGTGAGCCGTGTTTCCGTGAGTGGGAGTCGTCTCTCGCGATGGGGTGGATGATCCTGCCACATCCTCCCTCCCCCACACCTAGCCAATTGTTTTTGCTTTAATTCTGCCTTCATTACACAGAGAATGAAGAAGAAAGTGGAGTCCCTAGGGTGCTCATAAATGTAGGCAGTGATGGATATTTGGCATAGCCGGGGGTTGAGGGGGCGGTTTCCATGGGTACCGAGGTCTCTGTAGGGATTCTCCCTGGACGGACACCTAGGCACCCCGGTGCTCCTTCTGCAAAGATGAGTTGGGCCACGCGAAGAATGGCACAGCCTCTGTTACTAGGTATGGCTGCCTGGCGGGGCTCCTCTCCCAGATGATGGAGCTGGGACTCCCCTTGAGTTATCCTGCACAGCTGCAGAATAGCTGTAGGAGGAGATAGCCCAGAGGTCAAGGGCTATCACACACCCAGCCCAGAGTCTCCCTTCATTCTCCATGTTAGGAACCTGGGGGAGAATTTCACCAGCTGGGCCAGTGCCCCCTCCCATGGCACCCTGACTCCGAGTGCCGAGTGCAACCTATGCAGCAGCAGTAACGGCAAGAGCAGCCACGTTTCTGAGGGCTCACTCCATACTGGCTTCATCTAACTCACCCAGAACTTGTGTCCCTCATGGAGAAGCAGAAGCAACAAGCCAGCCCCTCAGCTGGGGCCACACAGCCCAGAGCAGGGGAGCCAGGTGTCAGGTGTATTTGCATGTGAGCACCTAACCACACCCTCTCTGCCTTGCTGGGTAGCCAAAGACAGAGTAAACCAAGACACAGTGGTCATCATCCGCAGGCTGAGCCTGTGTTGTCACCTCCCCCCCGTCGACTTGTGCAAGTCGCTCATCACCCACAGTAACAGCCAGGCTGGCGCTATTGGCCTCAATTTCACGAAGGGGCAACCAAGCTGGTTAGGATTGTGCCATCCGTCTGCCTCCAAAGCGGCTGCTGCTGCACCATGTGGGGAGATGCATGACCCTGGGGAGGTGAAACTGACAAAGCAGCCGCGACTCAGGGAAGTAGGGAGACTATGCCCTGGAAGGCAGCGGTCGGTGACACTCCAGGATCCGAGGAGTGTGCGTGTGCACTCCCTGGCCACTGGTGCAGCCCACCACCAGCCCGATCAGCTCAGGGATGAGGATTCCTCCAGACCAGATGCCAGCCAAGCAAATTTACGGGGTTAAGCAACCATCAGAAGGCCGCTGCTTCTGTTCTTGGGGACTTCTTCTGCAGAAGAGTTGACTGCGTGCCCCCCAAAAAGCCAATTTCAGTGAGTAAAGAAACTAGCATGGTGATAAGACAGACTTCTTGTACAGCAAGATTTTTTTGTCCAGGCTAAAAAAGAGACTAGAGCATCCAAAATCCGCTCTAGCTTATAACCTCATCTAACCTATGTGGCCACCAGACCCCTCCCCAAAAAATCCATTTTCTTAAATACGGCCCAGCCGATGACTTCGCTACGCCTCTCTCTGCCCACGGAACATCACTAGTGGTTTTTTTTTTTCTTTTTGCAGCTTTAGAAAAATAGATAATTACTTCAGTTAATTTCAGCAAAACAGTTCAAACTCATCAGGGCTGAACAAGTATAATTTACTGCTCCTTCTGACTTATTGTTGTGACTAGATGTGGATTGATGATTAAAGTGGTAAACAGTAACATTTCTGTAAAATGGCTGACTCTGCTGCCAGCGTGTCGGGGGGGACACCTGCCCCCGTGGCTGTGCCACGATTGTGACTACACTCGCGGCTGTCAACAAAGAATATAAGTATTTGACAAGGTGTTATCTAATTGTGTTTTTAAAAGCCACGACGCATACATCTTTTAATGTGTCACTTGAAGAGCCCGAGAATTTCTTTTATTACGAAGTACAAAGGAAAAATGAATGCCTTGCAATTTCTTTTTTTTTCTCCTCTCCCTCTTTCTCTCTGTCTCTCTCTCCCCCCACCACCTTTTTTCTCCTTTCCCTTTCTAAGCTCTGCCCTTTAACCGTCATCCGATGGAATATATTTTTGCTTTTTAGGCAAATTGCCTTTTATTTAAATGGTTGCCCAGAAATAGCGCAGCCACATTGGGTCTCTAAGAAGAAAGAACAGGGTGTCCCAGCGGCCGTAGGTGTTAGCCCTCGGGCATAGATGGCAAGGGACAAATCCCCACAGATATGCCAGGCTCTGCTGTGCTGGGCCAGGGGGCTTTCTCTGAACATGGCCCGTTCCTCTCTTCATCCACCTGCACCCCCTCCTGTAGCTCGGGGGTCGTCCCCGTCAGCCCCTGGCATCCCTGTGCTTGTTTTCCTTCTCCTCTGTCTCTGTTCCAGAGACCTGATTCCTCTCCTCCTGCCCAGACCCCTGGGGCTGCAGGAGGACCGTGACAAGTCAGGGAAAAGTCCTGGACACACCCGGCCAGAGCCACACGAGCCCACCTTTCCCTGCAAGATCGGGGTCATGAAAGAACTCGAGAAGCATCCAGCCATGAGCACCTCTTGGGGAAGGTAGCTCGTGGCTTAGAGGAGAGCAGTCGGGGAGAATCCATGACCTCTACCATCGTGGCCAGTTCCTGTGGGAGGGAGGCAGAGCCCAGTGCCCCCACTGCACATGGGGAACCCCGGTGCTTGGTCACATAGGAAGGGGGTGGAGGCCAGGCCTGGAATTCAGCCTCACTGAACTTGTCAGGCCCAACGTCATGTTAGCTCTCGTGGCCGTGGCTCCTGTGGCCTTCCTGTGAGACCCACTTCTGTACGCTGTCTCCCTGCAGCCACTTACACCCTGGGAAGCACCTGGTGCAGAGGAGCCCCTCCCTAGAGAATCCAGCCAGCCACGGGAATCCAAAAGCCACTGAGCCCACAGGCGTGGCTTCTCCGTGGAGGCTTTCCCTGGGCAGTCTGGATCTCTCAGTCCACCCCCAGTCCTCGCACAGGGCTCACTCTGCTGATGGCTTCAGTTTTCACTGACCCAATTGCAAATCCCAACAAGCGGCTTCTCCCTAGAGGGGACAGGAGAAGAAATGGGATGGAGTCAGGCAGGCCAGTGTGCTGCCATCAGGGAGGGGAGCAGGGCCCCCGGTGCTCCCCTGCCTGACGTCCCTCTAGCAGGTGTCATTGGGGACGAGGGCCTAGGATCTGGGCACAGCAGCTGCCTGATCCACCATAGTCAGTGTCGTGTGATGAGTCCAGCAGTTTGTTACCAGTTCTGCAGATAAGGCGGTGGCCAGCAAGGGAGGAGGTGGCGAGGGAGGCGGCAGGTGGGCCCATGGGGTTTCCCTGGGGAGCAGCGACACGCCTGATGAACTGCGGACTGTGGACGGAGTAGCCAACTGTGGGGAGTGTGCAGACACTGGGTGGCGGGGCTACATCAGGGGGTCATCTCCCATAGCCAGAGACCGGAATCTGGGGCCAGCAGCCCTCTGAGCCCTGCTCAGTACTGAGTGCAGGCTGATTGCCCTGCCCAGGAAATGCAGAGAAGGACTCTGGATCACTCCTCGAAGTTTCTGGATATTTCCTGAGCACTGTGCGATTCTCCCTAGCTGTGTGAAAGACGCTGGCCCACTGGGGCGTGGGTACGGCTTGTGAGGCTGTGGGGGTGGCACTGAGTAAGGGATGGGAGGCACACTCGCGGAGCTGGCTTCTCTCTGAGGACAGTGGTGCTGTCTGCAACTCTAGCCTTCTCCTTCTCAGGGTGTGCGTGGCTCTACTTGGAGCACCCCACTATCCACTGGTCTCAAGCCGTCTATGTTCTCCAGAGGCCTGCCAGGCTGGCCAGCCCCGGCTCCCAAGCTCCAGGAGGATGCTTCCTAGCCCCCTGCCAGTTAGGTGGACGACTAACCTTGTTCCAATGGCAGCTTCATTCCATTTGTAGAGTTCAAAAGTCCCAAGGGGTGTGGGACAAGGGACAGAGAGTTGCACCACCCCCAACACTAGCCAGGCAGGGTTGGAGCCAAGGCTGGCTTCACCAAAGACAAGAGGAGAAAGGTGTCTCTTTGCTGGAGAGCCACAGCCGAGTGTGCTCTGTCTGCCTACCCTTTCAGGGGAGTGGAGGGCGCTGGTGAGAGGTGTGCCCATGGGATGCCGCCCAGGGCTGGCCGGTCTGCAGGAGCATCCACAGGAGCTTATCAGGCCACCTGCACAGAAGGATTGGGGAACCTGCCCCAAATCCCTTCCCACCTGGAAAATCAGGTGGTCCCACCACAGGGGTTGAATTTGGCTTCGTGACCCAATTTTCCTTGCTACTCCAGCACCCACCACCCAAGGACTACGTGGAGGGGGAAGGGCTAGCTGGAATCTTCTAGAAGTGCTATTTGCACCAAGTGAGAGCCCAATAAAGCTGGGCCATGCCTGCGATTGGCTTCTCCTCCTAGAACCAGAAAATCAACACGTTGAGAAAGGGAGGAGTGGGCACAGAGCGGAGGGAGCAGGAGGGAGGAGGTGTCCCTGGCTCCTTTGGAGAGCCCTGCACTGGGATGCAGGGATGCTGACCAACAGTGCTGCCATGTGCTTTCCACACCCCGCGTCTGCTCTGACCCGCCAGGCCGTTAGCCATCCCCGGTGGCGTGTGCACAGCAGAGTCTTCGTGTGATGGATTTAGTGAAGGGTTCTGCTCCACATACAGGGAGAAGATGCTGAACCCGAAGACAGCTTCTGAATCGTATGAATGTGAGACACCTCAGCAAATAACAAACGCATTTCAGGTCTTATACCTGTTTTTTTCACACTGCCTTTAATATACCAATTATTCATGTAACACCTAACTGAGAAATGTGTTGCATCCAGCAATTGCCTATAAGAATTCGCGAAACAGTAGCACGGCGGATAGGTGTCCATCGCCTGATCATTTATCATCCTTCTACAACCATGAACTTGCTGGCAAATGGGGGGCAAAGTTGATTTAATCTCTGGGTTTAGAAAGAAAAAAAAAACCCAACAACAAACCTAGAAGATATTTGTGATTATGAGACATTTGCTTTTCATTTCCACAGCAGGTTAGGATTCACAAACATGAAAATCCATTATAGAATGGTGTATAAAGTGTGACCGCAGCTTGTTCAGTCAATTAGTGAGCAGAGCTTGAGTGTGGTGCTTATCTGGCAATCTGCATCTTTAGTGGACGCGAGTGAGGAAGATATTGAGAGATGGGGTTTGGGCCAAAGGAGGCCTCACACCCACCTGCCTGAGTCATTGTCATTCCACGTCCTATAGATGGGCCCAGCAATCGAAGTTGCCAGAAGAGGGTACCTGGGAAAATCCCACCCCATTCCAGGGGTGCTGGGCACCCCTTGATTTAAACAGTCCCTGCATATCCCACGACCCGAAATCCCTTTGTGTGGCCTCCACACCTTTATGCAACACCAGTGGCTCATGTACCCCAAAATGGATGCTATTTTTACTTTGCAAGAATTGGATGCACAGTGACTTGTGCATGGAAATTACCCCGCACATCTGTATTCTGATTATGATATTTAGTGGAAGGGTCATGAATAATAATATTGCTAAATATGCTTATTGCCATCTATAAATAAAGGTTATCACACCGGAGAAGGTTTTGTTTCGGAGTGGCAGAACAAGGCAGGTTAGTTGCAAGACAATAGGGCTTTAATTTTCATATGAAAATAAATACTTAAATTTATAAATATTCAAGTGGTTTTCTAAGTACAGGGGAGACGCATTCGTACCTGCTCAGCAAGTGAGCCTGAGTTTCCAAACGGTGCTGAGAAAGTTTTCCAAGGCTACCTTCTGAAGGTGGAAAATGATAGCTTGTGATTGAAAGCCCAGCACAGACTGGTTACTGTGTCACCTCAACCTGTCCAAAGCTGGCTGTAACTCAGAGGGCAGGGGCTCCGTGAGTCAATAGCACAGCATGGTTGAAGGCGGGCATGGGAGGGAGGCACTCGCAGAAGCATAGCTGTGCAGGGAAGACCCCCGCAGACCCCTGCCCTGACATCTCAAACAGGACCACTGCCCCAGCGAGAAGAACGGCCATTATTCCTCTGCTGGCCTCTGCTTCTTGTCTGAATTCCCTTCCACTCAAGGGGTGGGTGACATTTGTCTTCGCCCATCGAATTATCAGTGTCTGCCAGCATTGATCCGCCTTCCCAGGAAGCATCTCGTCCCTGCACACCTGGGCCCCACGTCGGCTGTGTGATTCGAGACACAACAGAAGTCCTTGATCGTCCCCTTCCTCCTGCAGGTGTGTTTGCCGCTTGCTGGTTCATCCCTACCTGGGAGGATTATCCCCCGTCCTTCCAACGGCCAGGCCAGCCTTCCCTCAAGCAGCTGGACGTCAAGGAGGCTTTGTTTGTATGAAGAAGACAAATATGAGAACGGCAGGGGGTCCTCTGAGGCAGACAAGTTCAAGTGCCTTGCTCTGCAGCTGAGGAAACTGGTCCTGGATGAGCAGAGGGGTTGTGGAGGTGCAGTACTCGGTGAGACCTAGACTTGGGGCTTCTGACCCAGGTCTCCACAGCTCTCCCTGGAGCTGAAATGGCCAGTGGAAAGAGGAGGGTTGCTTCCAGCCCTGCAAGTGGACTGCAGATAGACCGCAATGCAAGTGATGGCAGGAGCAGCGAAGGGACAGGTGAAACATCCATCGGAAACCCCAGTTAAAAACAAAGACGGAAGCTCTCGCTTTCCCAAAAGCAAATGCCAAAAAAGCAATGCTGAAAAGCATTGGAAAAAAATAGAAAGAATTTTCATGTCACCCACTCTGCTTTGTCCAAGACACAAGGCATCACATGGGCTGGGAAGAGCGGCCCGGGGAGAAACCTCGACCCACCAGGCCACTGCCAGGCAGCCCCGGCCACAGCCCATCCGGGACGAGAGGACAGGAGAGCTGTGGGCTCTGCTGAGAATGCCGAGCCCGTCAGAGCTCAAAACAGCTAGGGAGAAGCTCTGTGTCACTGTCACAGCCAATGTCAACACTGCCCAGGAGTGACAGAGAGAAGAGGGCACCGATGGGCTGGAGACTTCCAAGCCACAACCATGTGTTGAGAGTCACCAACAAAATGTGACTCATGTGCATGGAGTCCAGCGGGCTGTTTCTAAATATAATAAACATTCTATAAGCTTAAAAAGAATATTCTTGGGGCCAGCGCTGAGATGTAGTAGGTCAAACCTCCACCTGCTGCGCCAGTATCCCATATGGGCACAGGTTCGAGTCCTGGCTGCTCCACTTCTGGTCCAGCTCCCTGCTAATGCACTTGAGAAAGCAACGGAAGATGACCCAAGTCCTTGGGACCCTGCCACCCACATGTGTGACCTGGATGAAGCTCCTGGCTGCTGGCTTTGGCCTGGTTCAGCAGTGGCCATTGTGGCCATCTGGGGAGTGAACCAGCAGATGGAAGACCTCTCTCTCTCTCTCTCTCTCTCTCTCTCTGTTACTTTCTCTCTCTAATTCTCTAATGCTGCCTCTTAAATAAATAAATAAATATTTTTTAAAAATGCACCTAATCAATATGTAAAAAAACAGGCAGGGGAGATCCTTGTGGCAGATGCTAAGGTCCCACCCGTGTCCCTTTCCACGTGTACCTCCAGGCACCAAAGTTGCTTGGAAGAAACCCCTGAGAATTTCTATCTGAAGCCATTTTTCTGGACAAGGAAACCTGCTCAGACCCCATAGGTGTGAGGTGGAAGAGCCAAGGGGTTCATTCCTCTGGAAGCCACCAGGCCAATGAGAGTTGAAAGGTAACCCCCTCTGCTTCCTTGCTGCTCAAATGGGGCGGCTCTGAGCCAGTCCTCCTCCGTCTCCTGGGGTTCCAGCCCCCTACATGGTAACTGGGTTGGAGAAGCACTCTTCATCGGTTTCTTTCGTTCCTCAACCCACTTCCCTACCCCCTGCCTGTTCTTGCTGGGATCACTCCCTACAGAAACCCCTTGCACCTGATTCCCAAACAGCCATTATCTGGGGACTGTCTGCAGAAAGAGGTCACGGCCAAAGCACAAGCCTCCCCGCCCCCATTTCAGACACAAATGATCAAATGTCTCAGTGTTCAGGTGACCTACTTAACCAATGCTGGACTTGACAGCTGTCATCTTCAGCGGAATATTCAGTTCCACCCGCCCCCATAGTCTGCAAGAGCAACGAGGGTCCCCATGCAACACAGAGACCGCCCTCCACGTTAGTGCACCTCTGTTGAGAGTGCACCTGCCCCCATCTGCCACGCACCCTCCCTGAGTTGCAAAGAGCTAATCAATAGTGGTCCCTTCCTTTCTGAACCTCAAGCCAGGGTCCTCCAACTGTCCACGGCTGCAGACCTCAGGTCTCTAGGGGATTCACCCACAGGCCCAGAGCCACGTCCACCCTCCCACGCCAAGCCAGACCCTCAGCAGGCTCCTGAATAGCTCTTCTCTCGGCCACGCCTCGCCTCATGGTGTTTCCCAACTCTGCTTGTTTTGACAATGCTCCCGTGGCTCTGGCCATATTCTCATATCACCTGCACTATTATTTCCTTCCTTTAAAAAAAATGAAAAACTAGCTCTTTTTACTTTTTAAATAAATTTATTCTAAATGGAAGCTTTATATCAAAGCCATACATGGAAACCCAGTGCTACTTAACATAATTAGAAAAGAGTCACGCTAATGAAACAATGAAAACAGGAGAGTGTGATTAAACTCCAGCTAGAATCAATTGCCTGAGAAGGCTCTGGGCCTAAGACCTTCTCCCCCTGGGTTCAAAACTGTGATTGGCGAATGTTGGAGGGGTGTTAGAGACAAGGAGCACCAGAGTGATATTCTCTTCTGGGCTTTAATGAGAAAGGCCAGAAGAGATTGGAAATGGAACGCATTTCCGTGGGCGGAGGCTTCAGTGAAAGCCACGCTGGTGGCTCCTCAGTGAGGGGCACGTGGCCCCCACAGGTAAATCATCGCCTCTCTGGTTCCTCTCCTCATGTCCTCTTGTCTCTCTCCTTTGGCTGATCCTCGGTCTGTCAATATCCTCCCCCAAAGAGGCGTCTGAGACCACAGGTACCACCCTGCTCCCATTTCTGACCAGGGTACTTTGCTTCTGTGAATGCTTTCTTGAAGACATTGGTGTCTACAGATTGCCTGGGCTCAGGGCTGCACCTGGCATGGTGATGCCCAAGGCCAGGCACCAGAACAGCCTGCTTAATGTGCAAACGGCAGAGCTGGCTGCCAGAATGGCCCCATGAGCAATCTTTACTGCTGCACGAGCTGGTAAAGATCAGTGCCTAAGCAATCCGACCTCCAGCCCAGCAGGTGCATCCATGCTTCAAGGCACAGCTGCCACCCGAGGGAGCTCCCCGGGAAGCCACATGTTGCTACTGGACGAAGATTGAATGCAATTTGCAGCTGAGGTCTAGCAGAGGCTGTGGGACTCCATCAGGAAGAAGCAGAGTGCCACAGTGGAAAGTCCACACGCAGCAAGGCCACGCATGCAACAAACGATTGCGGTAAGTTAGTGAACAGAAGCGCCTTTCTAACGCACCAGTTACAGAAGCAACTTGAACTTAACCTTGGGAACTCAGAGACAGCACCGCTGCCGGCTGCAGATTTAATGGGGAATAAGCATGCATGCAGGCTCCAGACTTCTACGGAGTCTCATCCAAAGGGTGTAGCAGGGCAAGCATCACCCCCACAGCCACGTCTCTAAGGGGGGAGTTCTCCCCAAACGCTGCTATGTAAAACACCATCTTGTTCATTCCTGCAGGCTGTGAGACTGAAGATCAATGGCTCAGTTGACAATACAAGGTGTGAGTGACCTCAGCTGGGAAGGGGCAGTCTGGGGAGGCCCTTCCCTACTGTCTCGAGGCTGCCATGGCTTCCAGGCCAGGAAGACGCAAGCTTGGGGGGCCGGGGAGTGGGGGTAGGGGCAGGGGCGGGGTGGCAAGCACCTCAAGAGATTCGCAGTGGGTGGCGGAGAACACACTTGCCATAATTAAGAGGTTTGGAGAACGGGAGAGAAAGGCCAACTGATCTTGATTTAGTCGGGAAAAACGCATCCTATCATTTGTTGTTAACTATTAAAATCATGTAAACCCTTCTGAGAATAGATCTAACATCAGGTTGCTTTGAAGGTTTGCTGCGTCTTGTAATCCATAGATTATTGAAGTTAATTTCTCTGCTGAGATCTTGCTGTCAGTGAAACTGCACACACGGATCCAAAGCTGGGGTGGGGGGAGAAGAGAGGAGCTTTAATTGGACTTCTGCTATGCCTCAGTCCAGAAAAGTAGCAATGGTGGAAGTGGCTGGTTTAAGATCTAGAAGGAAAAGGGTGTCTTTAACTCTGTCTCCTTCCTTTCGCAAGATCTGTGTGGACAGACTGAGGCTACTCGCACACAATCTGTCCTTTACTCATTAAGGAGCCTTTTTGGTTGTTGTTAGGAGGTCCCTTTAAGGATAAGATAAAGATAAATAACTACATGCTGATTTATATCATCGTGAATCATTTTTCCATACTTTAAATTAATTTTAATTGAATCTCATCCTCTTGACTTTCATTTACTTTTAAATGAGTTTTGGTTGTAGAGTTAGAATGTAACTGACTCCAGGAGTTGACAAGTTTTAGTGTTTTGATCATAGATTATTATATAATGTTGACAAATGTCCCTTGGACTACAATACCGCATATTAAATACTAGACAATACTCACGGTACTCTCAGCGCAAGCGATATTTTACAGGTAGGCAAAAAGCAGACGGTGTTAAAGCTGTAATTAATTTCCAGAAGGTACATGGCTTCAAGAGGTGAGTGCAAATAATTCACCAGTTTATGATCGTTCTGAGAAGTTGGCCGACTGGGAGAGTCTTTTTAAAGGTGATATTCAGTATTGGAAATGATAGCAAGTTCCAGAAAGAGGAAGGGAAGAAGAAAAAGAGAGAAGGAAAGAAACTACCTAGCTTTCTGTGTGGGTGTCCAAAGGTGCTCTCGTGCCAGCACTTCCTCCCGCAACGGGAACTTGTCCCCTTGGCTCTGAATGGCCGGGGTGCTCCTCTCAACGCTGACTTTAGGGCTGGAAAGGCCCAGAGTGACTGCAGATATGGGAACGTGGGGAAGGAGTTCCCGCCGACCACCCATGCTGGGACCCAACTCCGGAGCTTCCACTCCCCTTCTCGCCTCTGCAGAACACTGGAGCAGCCTGCCAGAATCTCTCCACCCAGAGCCAGACCCAGGACAGGCAGGAGGCATTCACATTCACCAGGATTGGGCCCACTGCATTCTGAATCTTATTTCTACCCTTGTTCCAACCCTGTGAGAGAGGAGGGGATACGGATGATGAAACTCAGCCTTGGAGAGTTCTCATAGCTGGCCCAAGACACATTGCTGTTAGTGGGATCCAACTGACTAGAAGTAATCTGCAGGCAGGCTCAGGTTATTTGGGGGTGGGTGGGGGGATAAGCAATAGGGAACTTGTCTTGTTAGCTGAGATGTAGGAGCTCGATGTATATTTCTGGCCTAAATGAGAAAAATTATTCTAGCATTTTCTGCTGCAGCATGACGAATGCTGAAGATGATGTTTCAATGTTGACCTACGTCGTGCAGACAATGAGAGGGTGTTCTGTAGTCTTTGAGTGACAGAAGACCTGTGTTGCTTTGAGTCAACAAGAGAAGAGTTTGCTGGAGCACGTGAGGTCCGGCACAGGCCTGGAATGAGGGGTAGGTGGTGAGGAGGGCAGAGCGTCCCATGTGGGCAGCATCTCAGAAGAGATGGGTGTGCCAAGAAAGGAGTGTGAGGTGGCAGAAATGAGCCTGATTGCTTGGAGCAGAGAGCTTATGGATAGCTTGGGATGGTTGTTGATTCCAGATGCACACCAGACTGTGCAATACCAAGCTTCAGAATCCCACCCCATGCCAATGGGAAGTTTCTGTGTATAGAGGACTGCTTCCTGAGTGTCCAGTAAACAGTCCCAAAGGGCTATTAGGCCTTTCAGAGCTCCAGAGCCACACGCCCTGTGCTAGATTCTCTATCAATAGCCAAGCTTATCAAGCCTGAGGAGTTGTTTACTTCATTCCTTTGCTCATTGGTCCATCCATCCATTCCTTCAGCATCCAACCATTCTTCCACCCATGCATTCATCCATCCATTCTCCCATTTACCCACCCACCCATCCATTCATCCATCTATGCTCCCACCCACCCAACCATCCATTCAGCCATCCATTCTCTTACCCACCCATCCACCCATCCATTCATCCATCCATGCTTCCACCACCCATCCATTCCTCCATCCGTGCTCCCACCCACCCACCCACCCATCAATTCAGCCATCCAGCCTCCCACACACCCACCTACCCATCCATTCATCCAACAACCCTTCCAACCACCCATCCATATTAATCCATCCCTCCATTCACTATTCTACAGTATTTGTGAGAGCACACTGCGTGCCTGGCACTTTTCCAAGAGCCAGGACTACATTGATTGCTGCCCTCAAGATGTATACACTTCCTCCAAGGGGCCACATTTAGGAAGCATCGCTTTCTGTTTCTACTAACCAGGATTTTCATAACTGAATAATTTCACCATCATTTGAGGGCATTCTCAGTGTGCTGAGGACTGTGTCTTTAAGGTGGCTTTGTTCTGAGAGAAAAAGACAAATTTTCAGAGTGCAGAACACCAAAGGAAACCATACAGACAAATATGCAAGTTCTGCAAGATAAAGGCTTGAGGAGTTGAAAGGATCGGGGAGGGCAGAACCAGGTGGTTCTGGAAGGTTTCCTTACAGGACAGAAAAGAGGTAGATCTGGAGGGCATTCTGGGCTGAGAGTCCAGTGTCTTCAAACATTCTCAGAACTGCACTGCACAGACATACAACCACATGCATGGTGTACACTCGCACATTTTTATTTAACTATGAGTGCAGTTATACCACAGAGAAAGAAATTGCAATGATAAGATGAGGGAGCCACAGTTTTCACTGCACCCAGCCTAAACACACAGCAGCTTCCCCAACAGCTTTCTTACCACTGATCCCTTATCCTCCTGCTGCCAGGGGATTTGATAGTGTAAATAACATGGAAGCTAAGAGGTGTTATCTGAGTCCCAAAAGGAGCAGTGGAGGGGAGGCCCTTCATCCGGCTGGTAACCACTTGCAGCAGGAAGTGTTTGTACACTGGAGGCCAGCCTGGGACCAGCCCTGTCTGGAGTCCCAATTCTGCAAGGAAGTATGCCCTTGCACTGAGCAATTTGTGTGTGAGGAGCAACCCTCTAGTATCGGAGTTGAGTTGCATGCAGGGCAGCACATACACATGCACCAAAATCTTGCACCAGTCCTAGCTGCAGGTTAAAGCAAGGAACAATGTCTACTGGCCACTCCAGCCTTGCCAATGGCCACTCTCATCTCAAAAGCAGCCAGAGAGAAAGGCCATTGTTGGTGTCTCTGCTAGCCCAGAAAGGAGTCAAAGACAGAGTCCCCTTTCCCTGTGCTATCAGTCAGTGTGACCCTACCTTGCTTAGAGACACGAGGCTCTGGGACTCCCACACTTTCCCTTAGAAGCCCCGCCCAGTGACCAGGGTCTCCTTCCAATAGGCCCTTGGACATCACCCTTCATAGCACAGATGGGGAACCAAGGCCTGGAGAAGCCTTGTGGCTTCCCAAAGTCAATCAAGGAATGAGAAAGAGAACCCAGGTCATCAGCCAGTGTAACTCTGGAAGACAGATGTGTAAATGGGTGGTTCTCAGCTGCTTTAGCAGCAAAAGCTCCTCCTCAACATGCTCTCTTGGTAGCAGGTGCTGGAAAGAGCTCAGATTCCCTCCCCTTGGTTTGGGGGATGCACTGCCCATTGGGATTCACTGCCTCTGTTTCCTCAAAGTGCCCAATTCTGTTGTATTCTCAAGTGTCAGCAAAAGTTCTGGCCCCAACAGTGAGTCTTTTGCTGCTATGAACTCAACCAAGACCTGCCTCACCCCTGGTATAGCCTGACCAAAAGGCTCCCAGCAGCTTTCCCAGCTGTCGCCTTGGACAATTCCACTGGGAGTCCCGGGAACCTTGGGTCCTTTGGCACCTGTCCATTGAATGTGACATCTTGGTTGCTTTACCATCCTGCCCCTGGGTCCCAAGAAGGCCAGAAACTGCCCCCTCCTCCCCAGAGGGACCTCAGCTGATCTCAGTCTCTCTCTGTCCCCTCCAAGAGCTGTTTCTGGTGCTCAAAGCAAAACCTTTAACCACAACAAGCAACTGTAAATTCCCATGATGAACCCAGAGGCGAGGTTATTGAGCCTGTTTGATAGTTATGCCTTTTCCCAAGGAGCTGGTCTCAGGTGTACGCTGGATTCTACACAGTCTGTTTCTCTAAGTTCAGATGGTTCTAGGGAGATCTGCTAACGCTCATAACTCCAGATTCTCATCTCTTGCAACTAATAGGGTCATCAGGACCTGAAGCTGGAGGGCACGGAGGGAGGCTCCTTTCCACTCAGGGCATCTTTTGAGTGAGAGATGATGGCTCCTGAGGCTCCCAGGCTGTGCCCAGCCCTTCTTTGGAGCAGTGGATGATGCAGTCTGTTCCCCTGCTTCTCCCTCCCATCCCCACAGGGCACACGGGCACCTGCTCCACAATCATATCCTCTGCTGTGTACCTGCAGCTCCCTTGAGGATGCCCACATTTCTTGGAGTCAGCCCCACAAGGCCACTGCCATTGCCCATCCCACAGGGACAGAAGGCACTTTCTTAGCACCTACTGCAGAGACTCTAGCTGACCCTGTACTGCCAGCCAGGAGGCATGGGAGGAAGTCAGAGCTCAGAGCGGGCACTGACAGGGAAGGGCTCCTCCACCAGGGACTCAGAAGCTTTGAGCTCTGTGTTGGCAACCAGAGAAGCTAGAATCCACTGCACATCCCAGACTCACAGGGTGTTACTGAGTTCTCCAAAGGGGAGAGGGCAGAAGAGGACCTGGAGGGAAAGAGGGGACCAGAAGGGGAGAAGGGGCAGTGGAGGACCCAGCCCTTGCCAGTCAGCAGCTGCATTTGCTAAACCCTGGCCATGTGTGTTTGGTAGGTCAGTCAAGAAACCACAAGCTCTTGCCAGGTCTGCCAGAAAAGAAGAAAAGTTTCCCTCATGGGAAGCATTGTGGGTGATCCTGTGCCTGGCTGGGAGACTGCCTGCCTAGCCCATGTGGGAGGTTAAGAGGGAATGGCACACCATGCTTCCTGGGAAACACCCTGGTTGGGGGATCAGCACACTGAGAGCCACCCATGACCTGACTGCTGGCAGGCAGCAGGAGCCCCAGGCACATTTCCCCCAACCCCGCTTCCTGTTGAAGGGCCTTGTAATTGTCAACCAGGTAAGCAGCTCCCAGGTGTGGTCCAGACCCATAAAGACTACCTTGGAAAGCTACATAGGCTACATGGCCTTCAAGCTGATTAGAGAAGCATAGAGGCACCAGTATCTGCTGTATCTTATAGAATTAGTGTTGCCCTGAACTAGCTATGCCTCTTTGCCTGCCCTTTAAAAGCCTGTGCCTGACTGTTAATAAATGGACATGTTCACCAAAACTTGTCTCCAGCGCTTCTTATTGAAGAATGCCATTGCACCACCATCCCGACAGTGTGGGCCTCGCAGGCCAAGCCCCCAAAGTGTGGATCCTTTGAACTCAGAATCCAGCAGAAAGACATGTTGGATCATCTCCCCCCAGTGGTGTCCTGAGATTGAAGGAACTAATGTATTTTCTAAGGCAAAGGTTTCAACCTGTCTGTACCACTGCCCACGCCCTTCAGTGTGTCCCTTGGAGATCTGAGCACAGAAAAGGATGGACTGCATGAGCAGCTACGGTTTCCATGCCCTCTGCTCGTGTTCTCAAACACAGACTCTGGACTCGGCCACGTACTTTGGCTGATGAGATGATGGCACCAGTGCAAAAGAATCAGGCATAAATGCTTGAATGTTGCTGTTTGCTCTCGTGGGAGAGCCCCTGCCAAGGAGACCAGCTCAGGCTCGCCTGCTGCAGGCTGAAGGACCACATGGAGTAGAACTGAGGGACCCCAGGCAAGGCTACCCTTGTTGGTCCGGCCCCCAGATGACCCTCTAGCCACCCACAGGGGCATGAACAAGTCCAGTGAAGATCAGCCTCATCTCACCTGGGTTAGCAGAATCCCCCAGCTAACTTGAGAAAGCATACATTGCTGCGATTTTAACCACTAGGTTTTGGGGTATGTGTGTTAGCTGTTAACAGCTGTAAGTGAGAAAGTTGTTCAATCAGGAACCAAACTCTTTGCCTCTGCTTGTTTGAGCTCTCTAAGCTTTCTCAGCCTCTGGGAGAAGGCTTTTCTTGATATCATTCCAACAGTTAACATTGCCGACCCCATAGCCAGTAATTCACCTGCAGTGACTGACAACTAAGGTAGTTGCTACAGAAGTTTCTGGACTTAACAATGGTTCCACTTTCTAGACTGTATACTAGATGCAAAGCCGCATGCATTCCATAGAAAACAAGCTTCAGTTTTTGGATTTGGATCTTTTCCTGGACCAACGATGGGCACTACGATCATCTCTTATGAGGCCAGGTGGTGGAGCAGCTGCAGGTCCCAGTAGAAGCAACTGAGGGTCCACAGTTCACTGTGTTTGCTCAGGAAAGTCAACAGGTGACATGAGACAGGCAGCTCTGTATTGTACAGTAGGCCGGGTGGTTGACGATTTTGCCCGATTGTAATCTCACATATGTGAGGCTAGGTAATCAGGTGTATGAAATGCTTTCTCAGCTTACACTGTTTTCCATGTAAGATGGATTTATCCAGCTGTCACCCCATGATATCTGTGTCACTGCCCCCCATCAGGAAGCTGAACGACGTGATGGAAGTCTCACAGCGACAAGGGGCAGAATGGACCACGCACCCTGTTCTACTTGACACCAAGGCGTGTGTTCTTCAAAGGTGTGGGGAAGTGTGACAGAGCCTTCCAGAACCTGGGTACACCTCTTTCGACTGAATGCCAAAGCCCGGTAAGGATAAGCGAAGCCCCTTCCCACAGCTCTGGGGCGAGTGGGTCTCTCTGGGTGAGCAGCGTGGGCCTCAGCCACCCTTCCTGCTCTGGGACGTGGACTTGTTTTCAATCCCAGCATTTCTTGGAGATGCCAATCTGTCAACAGCACACGGGGTGCACATGAGCCTTCTGGAAAAATCTGTCCTTTGAAACAATCGTGTTGTATGAGCTCTGCCCTTGTGCCCTCTAATGTAACATCTTCCTATCAGATAATCAACCAGGAAGACCTAGCTGGAGACCGGGCCCTATTCTTTGTGCTCAGATGTGGCCGAGAACCAACCGGGAGTGAACGTGAACAGAAGCAGCGAGAATGTTTGCTTGGCCAAGCCAGACTCTGGACCAGGCGGAGCACTCCCAGCTGCCCCAGGGAGAGTTCTCCATCCCTGAAGGGTGCCACTGAGCAGGTCTGCAGTAAACCTGTGTCCATGGAAACACTGCAGCCCTCAGAGCTGGGCAGCCGCCCTCTGGGGCTCGGGAGACCCCTTTGAGTGACTCAGTTTCCAAACATCAGGTCTCTCTAAATCAGAAACTATTTTCTTAAAGATTTATTTTATTTATTTTGAAAGGCAGAGCTTACAGAGAGAGAGAGAGAGAGAGAAAGAGAAAGAGAGAGAGAATTTTCCACTTCTGAAACCAGGAGCCAAGAGCTTCATCCAAGTCTCCCACATCCAAGTCTCTAAGTACTTGGGCCATCCTCTGCTGCTTTCCCAGGCTCATTAGCAGGGAGCTGGATCAGAAGTGGAGCATCCGGGACTCGAACTCGGCACCCATATGGGATGCCGGCATTGCAGGCGGCAGCTTTACAGGCTACGTCACAGCACGGCCCCGGGAAAAGCATTTCCCTAAAAACCCGAAACTGCCAGGCTGATCCTCCAACTTTCCTCCAGGAACCCCTTCTGAACTTTGAAACAACAATTTTATTTAGAGAGCTGATTTATTCGTAAGTAAATAGGATGCAGAGTGGGTGTAGTGAAAGGAAGCAGGAGGCAGTTATTGGATTTATCAGCACAAAAGCGGCACTGTTGCCGGCGGTGGAGGCTCTGCCCGCCCTGTACCTTTCAAAACTAATATGTAACCATATCTGTTTTAAAAGAGTGATTCATTTTCCTCCCATTGCCTGCGAAACTCTCTTCAACCCCACCACAGGAAACTTGAGTCTGATTTTAATGAGCTTCAATTGGAATGTGGCCTTTGAAAAGTAGTGCATTTGAAAAGATGGAACATTAAATTTTGTAATGATGTAAAACATCTTCAATTTCTGACAGGACAATGGTGCTTCTTGTACTTTATGAGTCCACTGGCGATGCAAAGGTCACTTTGTATATGACTCCACAGACAGGGGCCGCACGGAATGAAAATTAGGTTACATGTGATCAGCTTTATTATTAATCAGACCAAAATGGATTTTTAACATTTTTCTAATGAGCAACAGAGAAGGAAGAAAATACCACGGATGAAACTACAGAAGCAGGAGAACGAACGGCCAGGGCTAAAACTGCACCATGGCCATCGCTAAAAACACGCGCCCCCGGTCTGCAAAGCTTAAATACTATCTCAAGGAATAAAATGCAGCTGCATACTTTGGTGTCATAAATACCCAGAAAACTGCTGAAATACCTCCTCTAATTTACTATCTCTGTCCTTTGTTTATAACTAACTAATGAACTGATTTCTCCACTCCGTATCTCGCCACGGCTCTCAAGAACACCAGGCTGGGCGAGGCTGTGTCACGACTTCCATGGTAAATCCTGTTTTTCAGGGCTTTAGAACTCAGCTGTAAATATGAAATTCAGACTAAAGTTGGCACGCAAGGCCTTGCCAGGAACCAAATTTACGCTACAACCACCCTCCACTCCCCCCGCCCCCACCCCGTCTCATGTTTTAAAGCTTTTCTGTGTGTGTGTTATTTTGGGCTCCAAGAGATGAGGTATGGAAATAAAGGAAAGGAAAAGCCATAAATAAAAGTTAAGAGTGGATGATTTTTGTTTTTTCATTTTTTATTCAAATCAAAAAAGCTATTTTGCAAGATATTCTCTGGGATCCCTAGCAAGTTATCTGTAAAAAAAAAAAAAAAAGTAGACGTCAAGTCCTAAACAAATATAAAGTTGTGCAGTGAAACAGAGGTGTTACTCGAAACGGAGCTCCGAGGAGCATGGAATGGGGAAACTGAGGCAGAGGTGTGCAGCTTGGTGTGCGGTTTGCTGAAGGTCCACAGGGTTCCTTGTTCGACTTGTGCGCACCTGGGAAGATGGCTGAGCTACTGAGAGCAGTGCCCAAGGAGGAGAAAAACTCACAGGCATCCAGCCCCCTGGGGACATGCCCGCGGGCGGCAGAGGGAGGCGTCAGGGGTGTGTGCACGGTGCAGGGACCCGGGCTGTGTAGCCCGCAGTGTCAGATATGAGCCTGGCCCGTGCAGTCGCTGCCTCATGAGAACAGAACTGAGCCCGCCTGCAGCTCCCTGACTGCTCTCAGGAGGAAGGAACACACTGCCAATGGCGGAGAGCGACGGCTGTGACTCCCAGGTGCCAGGGCCGGGGTGGGGGCCCAGAGAAGGGGCAGTAGGAATCGAGGTGGCCACAGCTCTAACAGGGAGGTGTTGCCTGGGCAGCCGCTTGTTCCTGTCATACGGCCAAAGGAACAAGGGGCTCTTACCTTGCACCCTCCCTGACCTCCGAACCGTGGGGCCCGCCCCATCAGGCAGCATGGTCGGAGTCACACCATGGTGTGATGTAGTGGGTAAGGGTCTCAGGGGACAGCATGGCTCCCAGGCTGCAATGCTGGCCACAGTCCGAGCCCTTAGACAGCCCTCAGATGCCCGGGGTATGTCTGTGGTGCACCTTGCTCCTCCTCTGCGTGTTTTCTCTTCCCAAGCGCACAAGCCCCCGGCTTCAGACCTCAGCCTCGGCTCCCCGCATCCTCCTGCTAATCACCGGCCTCTGCTACTCTTCGCTTGGTTCTCACCTTGTCACCCCACCCAGCACTGCTAACTTCCTCATTTGTCTTATTTCCTCCCCGAATCTGTTTTTGTTTCTTTCCTGTCCACTGCTGCCTCCCCCTCCACCCCCCAGAAGGAGCACACACTCCACCAACAGGAAGGGGATTCTCTCTGACCCCACGGCTGGATCTGCGGAGCCTTGGGAGGGGGTTCGGTGCGCTGCCGCCCACATTTGCGGAATGCGCACGCACAGGAAGCTGCCCCATGGCCTCGTTCTCCTTTCTCTCTCTCCCTGCTCCAGAGGGTGTCTCCCCGGGCCGACACGGTCCTCTCAGGGATGCGGACAGGGAGGACCAGATACCACTGCGGGCGGCACACACCGGGACAAGAGGACAGGCCACTCCCAGCCACGGCAGCGAGGTCTTACCCACCGGAGAGAGGCTGTTGGTGGAGGCACGTGCCCAGCAGGGCAGGGCAAAGGGGGAACTCGTTCCTGGGGCAAGGAGCTAAGACTGTCTTGTCTACTTCTGTACTCTAACACCAAGGACAGAGGCTGGCAGAGGCGGGACGTTCGCTAAGTGTTTGCTGAATGCCATTATGCCACAATGGATGAAAACTGAGTGAGTGGCCAGTGCACTGCAGAATATCTCCTGACTGTGTTTCCTGCACACTCAGCAACCCCCTGCACAGACTACAAGGTGTCAGAGGAGGGGTTACAGAAGCAGAGGCAAGCCAGTGTAGCCCGTGTCGGTGTAGACAGGTCTGGAGAATGGCAAATCCTAATGGAAGGCTGAGCATCCCATTGCAAAGTAAACCCAGTGGGGTTCTGCAGAAGCCAGGAGGGGGAAAAGCCCATTGATTAAAATACTTTAAATATATTTTAATATATTTTAAAATTTTATTATAACATGTATCCTCTGTATTCACGGCTTCTCCATCTGTGGATTCAACCAGCTGTGGATCAAAAATATTTTGGGGAAAAAAATCACCTTTTTCTTGCCATTATTCCCTAAATGTTACAGCGTAGCAACAGTTTACTTAGCATTAACATTGCATTAGGTGCTGTGGGTCATCTAAGGATGATGTAAAATCTAGGGGAAGACACGCACAGGTTATCTGTAAATACTATGCCATTCCTTATAAACACCTCTGGATTTCAGTGATTGGCAGTGGGTCCTGGAACCCACTCCCCACACGCACTGTGGGATGACCGTACTTAGGGAGGATCTCAAAAGTAAGTGCAAACAGAATTGAAAGATGGGTTTATTTTGTTGTGACAAATTTTGAAATGCATGCACAGCTTTTCCATAATAGACATTTGCCGTGAACGGTGTGAAGTCCTCGCTCCCTATGAGAGTATATTTAGACTTAATCATGAAGAGGAGTTCACACTCTGTTTTGTTGCTATGATATGGCCTGGCCCGTCATGTGTCCCTCACTATGTGGCCCCACAGGGCCTTTGGCTGAACCACCTACTTCCAGGCACACTCCAGGTAAGAGCGTGAATGCCCCCGGACGCCAGCGGGGCCTGGCGATGACGCCTGTCCAACCTGAATCCTCCTCCTCCAGTTGCGAGCTCATTGCCTTTGGCTTGGGCTTGAGCAGCAGTGGAGGGAACAGGTCACTGTGACTGTGGTCAACCATCTGCCCTCCTGCGGCACTCCTTCGAGGCAGCCAGTGGCTAGCCTCCCTGGGACAAGGTGCAGTGCAGCGGTGGGACCAGGGGTCGCCCCTCTGGGCCCATCTCAGCAGAGGGGCTCACTTGGGAGCCTCGGCCTCTTTCTTCAAAGAATCTCTCCCTCCAGTCTTTGCTCCTGTCTGTCCCGGGCCTCTGATCCCATCGCAAATCTGCTCTTACATGTGCAGAACATCACCAATCATTGTAGGGTTAAAAGCAACCTTTCCACTTACCTCCTGTATCTGAGAGCAGGTAGGGTGTTTTAAGGTTGCCGTAGTTCCTAATTTTACCTTATAATATTGGGAAACAGATACCGAGGCAGCTCATATGAAAGGTGGGCACCCTCTTGCCTCCCGCAGAGGCCAGAACGCATGTGATGCAAATAATACAACAACCAGCTGGGAGAAGAAACACTTTTTAAAAAGCATCCTGAAATAGCAATTCACTTGAAAGCAGTTTGCTCAGGCAGAAGCAAGAATCCCGAACAGCCAATGGAGCTGCCAGTCTTGGCCATGGTGTCCCCTGCCCCTTGTGTGGCCACACCCACCATCACCGGCACCGTGTTTGGAAGGTGCTGTGTAGGAGGCACTGGCCTAGGACAACCTGGGGCAGAATTGCACAGTGCAGGCCCAGCTGAACAACAGTTGTAAATGGGAGTCCATCTGCCTTGATCCCAGGAGCTGGAATTAGTCCACGATTTCAGGGGGACTTGGTTGGGTGGTGGTCACCAGAGGTCTTGGTGAGAGCCAATTGTTCAGCTGTGTGACACTGAAAACTACACAGATGGGCTGTAGTCCGAAGAGTAGACTCTGTCGTGGGCAGTCTTGGTCTGTGGAGTTAAGGGACCCTTATCTTGTTGAGCAGGATGGCCGAATGAGGAGGGAGGCCGTGTTTCTCACAGGGTCCTGTTTCCAAGGCCTGGAATGGGGGTTACTGTGTGAACGCCCGGTCACAGGCTGTCCCCTAGATGCAGCAGCCTGCAGTCTGGCTAATCAAACTGAGAGAAGCTGCTGAGTCTGAGGAGCAGGCCGAGGTGCTCCAAGGAACCAGAGGAGCCCAGTGTTGGGAGCCAGGAGACCTGGGCACCTCGCCTGCCTTCCAACTAAAAGCGTGTTCACTATTTTCTCGTGGAGTTGCAGTTTCCCCCTCTGGAATGATGGGCACAAGAGCCCCAGCCCAGCTCAGCTGGCCACACAGGGCCATCAGGAAGCATGAATGGGATATCCATGTCCGGGAAGACTTGGGGAATGCTAAACAGGTCAGTAGTGACCTGTGGGTCCCAAGCTTGAAGAGGCTCCCAGTGTTCTGTTCCTCCCCGTCTCTGCTGTCCCTGCTCCGTGGAACACATGCCCCCAGTCCCTGCACGTCTGGCTCCTTGTCATCACTCAAGTCTCTCTCCAATGTCCCCTCCCCAGAGTGGCCTTGTGTGACCTTCGGATACGCGACCCTGACCTTCTCACGACATCTCTGGCCCTCGCCTTGGCCCCCATCTTCCTATCACTCATCACAAGATGGATCGATGCTGTGTGTTTGCTTATTGTCAGTGTCCCCCCCCCCCCGAGGGGGGCTGTGAGCGTCACAGTCTTTTTGGTGACCCTCTCCTAGCTCTCGGGGATGGCGGGGCATTGCCACAGCAATGGGCGAATCACTGCCATCCTTCCCTGTAACAGAATCCTCTCCTTTGGGTGAGGCTTGGAGAGAATGCTCTTTCTCCATTGCCCAGACCAGAGCTGGTGCAGAGCCCGGTGGAGGCCACAGGCACCTCGTAGTGAGACCATAGTGAGACCTGCCCCCTTGCACCTCCTGTCTTCACATCCCACAGCTGGGCCCCGCTGTGAGATCCCCCTACAGAGCCTGTTCTCAGGACAGAGGCCTGGAACCTTCATGGGACCAAGAGCCCCGGAGCTGCCTCTCCTAGGGGTGTGCCTGCGCCCCAGCATAGATGTATATCAGGAAGACCTGCCTTGGGCAGCAGGAGGGAATTTTCTCCCCTCCACACCCCGAGAAAGACTTGGCATTTTTTTCTGCAAGTGCCTCCACTTCTAGCCAGAGATGAGCACACAAATCGGAATGCAGAGCCCTTTGGAGCCAGGGCTGCATGAAGCCGAGACTCCTGCCTCCCTACGTATGCCGGAGGTGGCCAGTTCTGCAGGAAAATTGCTCTCCCACAGGGATCTAAGGGCAAGTCAAAGGAAGACCTCCCTTGCAGGGGTGCAGCTTCCCGGCCACTTAGAGACCAGCTTGGACGCAGCGGGACAACGTGACACTTGTCTCCGGCTGTGTGACAGAGAGCGAGTCCTCTCCTCCTCTGTGTCTCTAAGAGGGTCTGTAAAATTACTTCCGGTCCAGCTGCAGCCTAAGACTCCTTCATTTCATTACGGCGGATCCAGTCCAGATCTCAGCCTACCAGGGCATCATAGGTGCTAAGGGGGTGATTGGTACATCTGGCGGGACAGGATGGATGAAGCTGAATCGTAGGGCCATGGTGGCAGAGACACAGGAGAACGTGGAGGGCATGGAGGAAGTGAGATAATTGGGGGCGGGGGGACAGGACCAATTAGGAGGCAAGGACTGGAGAGCGTCGTCCCAGCCCTCTGGGTCTGCCGAGTCGCTTTCCCTCGTCTGCTGCTCACTGTGGTCACGGCAGCAAGGGCCTCCTCCCAGCCTGCCCTGCAGCCTCTGCTGAAGGAAGTGGGCACGCGACCATCGGTCTCTCCTGAGCCTCCCCGCAGGAGGTGTCGGCACCTCGGCCCTTAGCCTGTGGGGAGGACGCCCCTTCCTTGGGGGTCCTCCTTTGGGACATTTCCAGCTTTGGGTCTGATCAGCCCCGAAAGGCAGGGCAGCTGTGGCTTGTTGATCATGCCCTAGCTCCAGAGACACCACCCCACACACATACACATGCACATACACACATCCATACATACAGACACACACATATATAGATACATACACATACACACATACAAATACATAGACCACATACATATACACCTGCTCACACATACACATATACATACATGCACACACATATACACATACACACAGACACACATGCACATATATACATACGCACAGATACACATATACACATATTTACATACATACACACATAAACACGTGCACACAATACTTGCACGTGCACACACATACACATACATGCACACATATATGCACATATGTATACATACAAATATATACATGCATACACATACATACACGCACACATATACACACTTACACACATACACACATGCACACACATACACACATGCACACACATGCACACACCTGCCCAGTGGCTGGGGGCACAGCTTGATCCAGACTCGTGAGCTGCCCAGCCCACTTAGGCCCACTCCGTCTCCCAGGAGCGACTCCTTTCTTAACAGAGTACCTGCAGGGCTTCTTAAAGAGGGAAAAGTGCTGGGATATAAAAAAGCCAGAACCATAAAAGAGAAGAAAGAAGCGGGGAGACCCAGCTCCACAAAGAGCGTGAGTGCAAACAAGGCCGGCCGAGCCGCCGCGGCAGCAGTTAGGCCCTGGGCGGGCCTGGCGGGGGGCCCACTTGCCTGCCTTTGAGGAGCGGGGGGACAGCTGACCCCTGGTCCACAGGACGTGTTTTGATAACTCCCAGAAATGAGAGGGTGTTTTATGGGAGGGTAATTGGACATAATTCCCTTCGTGACCGAGAACCAACAGGCGGCCACTGCACAGCCCCTCGTTCGGTCCCAGCAATGGTGAGAGCTATTTCCAGGGCCAATTTATGAAAGGCTGCGTGTTTTTGAGGAGACATCGCGAGCACAAAAAGGGGTATATTTATTGATATGCTTAAAATATAGGTTTTTAACTCGATTCCTCAGCCCTTAAAAACAAAGTAAAGAGATAGACAGATACAATTATGTTCTGACTGCTCTCTGCCAGCCCACCCAATGGGAACGTTTGTATATAGTTCTCAGTGGCACTGAAATCTGCTTAGGAAAGCAACAAGTCCTTTGTTCAGTTGACAACAGTTATTACAATTAATTCATTTTGTGATTGGTACTTGTGCTGAGTGACAAGGTGTTATTTTGCCTCAGTAAAAGTTAAAGTGGTAATACCTACGTGCACACGACGACTTACGCTTGCTATCACTCAGGGGCTCCAGCGTAGCTGCACCTCGCCACAGCCCACATGCCAAGCGAGGAAGGCGCTGGGCGACTCTGCTCAAAGTTTCTGCCTCCCAGCCCCCAGGGCTTCCTGCGAACTTGGAGTAACAGGCCTGAGGCCCGGAGGTGACCCGATGTGGGAGGAGGGATAAAGCAGGATGGTCCAACGTGACCTACGTGGTGGACCGTGCCCCTGGACAGGCCATGCGTTATCCAGCTTGGAATTTCTCCCTCCTAGGTGCCAGGGTGTCTTGTGTTTGCCATGACGCATACTTGGGGCTGGAGAACTCTTTCGGGGTGGGGGTGGGGGGATGTTCTGTGTCATGCAAGAGGTTTGGCAGCATCTCTGGTCCCTGTACCCCAATGTCTCTGAGTTGGCCAAATGTCCCCTGCCCTGGGTGAGAATCACTGCTATACACACACACACGGACACACACACACAAACACACACACACACCCTGGCTGTCGGTTGTGTTGCAGATGAGGCTCAAGAACACTCCGCTCACTTTGATTCCATCTCAAGCTCTCCGTGGAGGCTGACAACCTCACCGGGCTGAGAGGCAGAGTAGGAGAGCGTGGGTCTGGTCAGAGTCCCCGGGGAGAAGGGCCCAGGGGGCTGTGGGCCTTTTGTCCCCTCCAGAAGCTTTGGGCAAAGGAGAGGGGTAGCTGTAGGGAGCTAAAGAGCTGGGCAAGGATGCTTCCCTGAGAAGCCCCAGGCCAGGATGGTCGGGAAGTGCCTTGGTGGTGATGGGGCCCCCCAGACTCACTAAATGATAAATACTTCTACAAGAAAGACGCCCGGTCACTGTTGGGGATCTCCATCCCTGCAGCCACGGCTTGGCTGCTGGGCCGACGGTCGCTTATCTCGCTGATTGCTCCTCGGCCTCCCCTGTGCTTCCTTGTGTCGTCACCACCTCGTCACAGCAAGGACGTGGTGCAGAACGGGCGGAGGCCATCCTGGTGCGGGGCAGATCGCCTCAACCTGCTTTCCAGGGGAGCAGGAGGTGGGTCCTGACTACAAGACAGGGAGGAGCCGGGCTTCTGGGACCTGTCCACAGTCACCTCCCCCTTAGAGCAGCCTGTTGGCTTTTTCTGTAATGCACACACAACCGCTGGGCCTTAACCACTGGGCCACCTGGCCAGGGCCCCAACCTGTCAGGTCTGAAAAGTCGTCTGGCCTGCCTCAGGCTCAGCCGCTACATCTTTCCCAAGATGAACACCCTGGGCAGAACCCGCCCTGCCCTGCATCTCTGCATCGGAAAGCCATCGACGGGGAGCTGTGCAAATCAGCAATACCTATCGTCTCCTGCAAATCAATTGCCATATTTTACATGAAAACAAATGGCTATTTCTAGATCGATCAATACTTGCACCTTCACCTTTGGAAAAGTAAAGTTTCATCGAAAGAATTTCTCATCTCTGCTCCCATCAAGGCCACTTGGCTGTAATTCCACATTGAGTAAATACAGTCCTCCTGCTGGAGCGTCATAAAAAATGCAAGAGATTCCATGGTGCGTGCGGAGCGGAAGTGCCCCTAAGGTGGGAACTGTCACCGCGGTGCCCCCCGGAAGCCCCCAGCCCCTGGCGCTTGCTTTTCTCTGTCACATCTCAGGAGCTGTGCATTTCTTTTACATCTTTGAAAAATCAGGGCTTCCAGATGTAACGATTCTAACGCCAAAATGCTACCTGCTAGTTGTACAATTGCCATTGTGTCTCTTTAAACTTCTTGGGCCCGACGTTTTTCAAAGGGCAAAAGCAGAAAACCCTTCTATAATACCTCATTTGTACATCTGTGCTTTTCTTCTGACTGGCACAGGCACCATATGTTTTTAATTATCATAATAGCCCTAAAGAACCTGTTCGGTGGGAAACACATATGATCCTTTTATTACTGGTTTGTAATTTAAACAGTTTTAACAGCAAAGGTCTGGCTGGAGGGGAGTGACAGGCTCAAAGGCCCCCAGTCCCAGCCACCGACCTCTGGAAGCTCAAGTTCAGCTCCCACCCACGGAGGGGGAGCCCGCCCCGCTGTTTGACAGAGGTAATTGGTCACATGTGATGGCAGCTCTGTGGGACCTTAAAAGACATAATCTGGGATCTCCCGTGACGCCGGGTTGGGGGCAGAGTCTGGCACAATGAGAAGAAGGTTGATAAATATTATCCCAGTCTGACCTCTGCTGCTTTCGCCGCTGGGGGCTGGGCCTGAGGCCGCGCCAGCCAAGGGAACAAGCCCCGTGGCCTGGGCCACCCACTCTCTGCCCCTCGACCCCACCTGGACCCCAGGGAACAATTGCAAGGTGAGAGGTCAGGTTTCCTTGAGCACCCCCCCCCCCCACTCCCGGAGGGAAAGGGAAAGCTTCTAGTTGTTTTTTTTCCCTGAGGCTGGAAAATGACTGAATAAATGGCTGAGAGTAATTGATCGGCTGACTGTGACAGGGCCGGGATCTCAGGATTATCAATGAGACTCGGTCATCTGGGGAGAGGTAAGGACGCTGAAGGTCACGTGGCAAGTCCAAGGTCTCTTGGGTCACAATCAACACACCTGGTCCCACCCCCAGCTGCCCATCATTCCTGGATGGCAATTTCCAGGTTCTGTGTCTGGAATCAGGCTGGGATTCTCCCATCACCTCCTGGGACCTGGAAACACAGGTTGGTAGGAATGGGCTGTTTTTACTGAGCAGTTGGCCGTGTCTCAAATCAGCAGTAGAGGCACAGGCAAGGGCCCGCCAGCTGAGGCCACTGAGTGACCTCATGTAGGCGTCCTGACATCTGAGCTGCGGGATCCCCGGGAAGTCAGGGAGCCCCTCTGGGCTACCCTTCCCCACGTGGAAATGGGGAACAATAATGTTACATCTTCCTTGCGGCATTTTTTTTTTACCAGGATCAAAGGGAAGAATCGATGATGTGAAAATGAACTGGGGAGGTTAGAAAGAGAGCTCACAGGACCTGCTGCTGAGACCAAGAGCGCCAGTCCTGGGGTACAGGGACACTGCAGGGACACGGGTGGTCATCCTCCCCAGGGCCCTCCAGCTTACAGGGACTTCTGGGTAAGTTGTCGCAGACACCTGGCATGTGGGGGCCCACGCTGGGAGCTCTCCCGCAGGCTGCTATAATACTGGGCCGGATGTGGTGGTCACAAAAGTCGAGTTTCTCTTTCCCTCTGCTGGTTGGTTTCGGCATCCGAATGTGACTCTATGGCATTTTGTTACTGTGATATTCTGCCGGTTTTTGCCCACGGCCTGGTTTTTAGAGATGCTAGGTGTTAGCAAAGGGCTATAACGGAGTTGATAGTGATAATCATTGATACTGATGGAGCACCTGCTGCCGCCAGGCTCAGGCCCTGGCACCTGACGCATGCATCTCTCGGATTCTGCACGTCCTCACGGCCCGTATGCAGGAGGCCAAGCTGGGGTTCGGAGAGGCCCCCATAAAGGAAGGTATGACTTGGGGGGTTGGAAGTAGAACAATCATCAGATACAAGACACCCCCAGTTTCCTCATTCACAGAGGGGATCTGATGATGAGGGGGTCCAGGGTTTGCAGAAGTGGCTGGGACAAAGTGCTATGGGACTGGCTGGCAACAGACTTCAGCACGAGTGGGTGCTGCCCCGGGGCCAGGCTGGGAGTGAGCGCAGAAGGTGGGCTGGTCATCCACACTACCCCATCTCCTCCCCCTCTGAGCAAGCTCTCCCTGGGCCAGCAGAAGGGACAGGCATTCATTGGGCCAATTGCATGCATGAAAAAAGAGGGAGGGAGTTGTAAGTTCAGACCTGGCTCCTTAAATGATCCCAGAAGACTGAGAGGAAGCTCTTGCATTAGTTAAAAAAAAAAAAAAAGCATGGATTGGGGTGGGGCTGCAGAGGCTGCATTATCTGTACCCCAAAGGGGCGGCTCTTTCCTTTTGGCAAGAAGAGGGCCAGATGGCCACCCTCATTTGCGATGTCAACGGTGACCTCTCCAGTCAACACACAGCAAGTGCATCTTAATCAGAGAGAGTGCTTCCTGTGCACCGCTGGCCTGCAAGGAAAGGAGCCTTCTCAATCCCAAGCTGCTCTGGGGGCTGCCTGGACCACAGGCTCTGCCCAGCAGTGGCTGCTGCTCGGCTGTCCCCCGAGCCCAGGCTGGGATGCCGGCACCCCCACATTTCCAATCCTGGGAAGAGTAACTCACATGGCTTCCACCCCATCTGCACCCAGTGAAGGCAGAGCCTGGAAAAGAGCACAAAACACAAAGTTCCCACAGACAACATCTGTCTTAGTGCAAACAATGGACCATTATCTTGTAAATAATTCTGATTAAGCGGCAGCATTTCCTCCCAGAACCAGGGCTGGGGAGCGCAGGGGGAGAAGGGTGCAGCTGGAGCTGCAGGCCGGGGCTACCAGGTGCTGCCTTCGGGAGCCGCCCGTGACCCCGCAGGGCCCCGCAGGCCCCCAGCAGCCCCACCAACGGCAGCCTCTCCCCTGCCGACCCCCCACTGCACGGGGCACCCATCAGAGAGGCACCCGCCACCTCCAGCCCAGGCTCCTGGAAGGTTCCTCTCTGTCTCCCTCCCTGCCTCCCTCCTCTCCTCTCACTCCCCACCCTCCCTGCTCCTCCCTCTCCTCCTCTGTTACCTCCTTTACTCTTGTCTGTTTCCTCTCCTCTCCTCTCCTCTCTTCTCCTCTCCTCTCCTCTCCTCTCCTCTCCTCTCCTCTCCTCTCCTCTCCTCTCCTCTCCTCTCCTCTCCTCTCCTCTCCTCTCCTCTCCTCTCCTCTCTTCTCCTCTCCTCTCCCCTTCTCTCCCCTTCTCTCTTCCTTTTCTTTCATGCCCCCGGCCTGTTTCTCTTTCTCTCGCCTTCTCCCCATTCTCCTCTGTTCCCTCTCCAGTGCATTTCTGTCTCTTGCCTGGGCTCCTCCATGGCTTTCTTCTTCCTCTGGTCCCCTCACCCAAGCTCCTGGGACTGGGCCACCCCCTGCAGGATCTCAGGGACCCCCGACACGGTAGACACACTGTCATTCTGGGCACTGTAAGGCCTGGAGGTCCCCAGTTGCTCCTGAGTTCTTACTCTAGTGCTGTCCAGCCTGGAAAAGGGGCCAGGGTGCTCCTTCCACACTGGAGGGTCCCTCGTGCCCCTCCCCAATCCACAGGGCGGCTGCCTTGTCACCCCCACACACACACGTCACACCACATCTGCCTGTAGAAAATGCACCCTTTGTCACAGCAAAGAGCCAGGAACCTCTACATTCCTGTGTCCAACCTGTGCGGATGAGGGGCTCATTCACATCACAAGAGCCTTATCCCAAAGGCCTCGAGAAAATTCGCTCTGTGGTTTAAAATGAGACAACTGCCCTGAAGCTTAGAGGTGGTGCTTCACGTCCAAGGTCTCACATAAAGCAGAAGGCACTGGCCGCAGCCCCCACCGGTTCAGCACCAGAGCTCCATCTTAATCCTTACGCTCCCAACTGCAAGTTCTTTGTTCCATTAGAAACTGGAAAGGCCGCTCCACTCAGGGAGAGCCAGCAGAGCTGTGTCGGCCTGGCCGAGAGAGACGACTCATGACATCGCCACGTAGGGGTCCCATGAGCCTCCAGGGATGGGGGTCCCAGCCAGACCATCCGGATGGAGGCCTTCAAGTGGTCAACACAGATGGGCAAAGCCTACCCAGCTGTCCCACAGGTACTCAGCCTGGCTCTACCTAAAATAAACAACCTCTCTGTTATTCATTCACTTGCAGGGAAGACATGTCTGTAAGGTGACATTGCATTGCAAGTCAAACTCTAAGAACTTAGGTGTGCACACTTGGGAACAGAGCAGTTCCAAACTGGGGGGGGGGGGGGGGGGTATTCACCAAGGTTGATCTGAGCAGCCAAGGGGGGCTTTGGAGAAGGAGGAATGACAAAGGCACAGAAGACAGTGACCGGGTGCTGTCCCCGTGCCCCTTGGAAGCAAGATGAGGGAGGAGCCCTGGTGAGTGGGTGCCTACGTCCTGACCCTCTAGGCATGGCTGGGTAAGTGTGTTGCGTGGGAGGGATGGCTGGCCACATGCATCCAAGAAAGGGCCGTGGATTAACAGACTGGCATCTGTCAAGTGTGTGAGGAAACCGTAATCATCATGAAAAATATTCCCTCTCCAAGCTCAGTTGCAGACATAAGAGGTTGGAAATGAAAAGAAAATAAAACCATCCAGTAGCCAGGTCTTCCTTGCACATCCATGATGCTAAAACTCCGTTTTCACTGACCCCATCTCTATTTTGTCCGACTTCCAGCATTAAAAGAGAAACTCCTGAGTGGGTTTCTTATGACTTAACAAAAGGTTGTGCATAAGAAGACAAATATTCCCGCGGCCCTGCCCTGGGGCGAGAATGATGTCGCCCAGCCTGGAATCCAGCGCGCTCGAGTGCTGCTGGAGGTCCCAGCTGGGCTCCCACTTCCCAGGAGCTCCCTGGAGGACTTTGAGAAGGGCAGGGTCCCAGGAGGTCACCTAAAAAGTCCCATCTAGAAGGGGCAGTGAGGTCTAGGAGGGTCCTGGGAGACATCGAGGGTGCCCCTTCCTGTCATTGATGGAGGAGTGGTGGCTCTCTAAGCTCCCGGGAGCATGACTGCTGACCACTGTCCTGTCGTCTGACCCCCAGGCCAGGCCTTCAATTCATCCTGTCTCCAGCAAGCCTGCCCCTGAACAGAGAGCCTGGGCACATCTCTGTGTCTAAGACCAGCCTTTGACACCACAGAATGAACCTGTGTTCTCTTGCTGATTCTGGTTGGGCTGTGGCCGTAGGTTATAGACCTAGTGGGGGGCCTACACACTCTCAGACCAAGGAGTTCCCACCTGCAGTGGACATCGCTGGTCCCCTACCCCTCCCTTCTCTTCGGGTTGCTTGGCAGGCCATTGGTCTCCTGTTTCTCTTTGCCTGAGGTCTTTCTCTGGCCAGGAAGAACGCGTGATTACTGGGTGGCGTAACCCTCAATGAGAGATGCGGTGCTGTGGGGTGAATACCCCAGCTTCTTCTGCCCTTGGAGCAGTGACTCTGAGAGGAGTGCCACATGGTAGGCCACAGTTTCCCAAAGGAAGGAAGCCCCATGCCCACCTGTGTGGGAACCTTCTCGTTAGCACACCTGTGCTGCCCTCCATGTCCTCACTCGGGCTCCCAACATCAAAATAAAGGCATCCAACCTTTATCACAGGATCTGCTTTGGGGAGACCCTAACTATGCTAGCGAGGGAGTCTTAGAGGACCAAGATTAATAACAAGGAAAAGCTCCACACGGTGTGAACCCTATCCCCTCGGCCACTCTGTACCCAGAAGAGCAGCCCTGCAAGCCTGCCCAGGTGAGGGGCACACCTTGGAGTGGACTGTCCATGTGGTCAGCACCAGCTCTCCCCATGACCCCAGGACATACAAAGCACTTGCCTCCAAAGGCAAAAAGCAACTTGTCCATCATATAAAAAGAGCAATAATTTAGTAAATTAATTGCAAATTTGCCTTCCCGCTTGGTTGCCTTTCTCCTTTTATGTGGATAATTGAGAGCATATTATGTTAATTTGACAACAACAGAAGTTCAAAAAGAAAACTTAACCTTGGGAGCAGTGGGTTACTATTAGATGGGTGTGTCTGGACCACTCCACAGAGAACATGAAAGACAAACTCCTCATGAAGCCAGCCAATGTCTGGGTGCCCACATGGATATTTTTGCTAATGAAGTAGCTGTGCAGAGCTCCCCACCTTTAACCTCAAAAATGCACACTGCCTGCCCAAGGGGCCAATGCTGCTCATGCAGAGACTTTGCTAATAGGCTGCTGCCGAGTTAGCAACGTAAGGTACTCATCGCCAAGGGTCTTTGGGAAAAAGTGACTTTCCCTATACAATAATCATCTCCCAAAGTTTAGGCTCCCTTTCCCCCCTCACCAGAACATCTGAATTTCAAGAGAACAAACACACAGAGAGGTGACTCGGAAGGTGCTCGCTCTGCCCTTCCTGGGCCCCTCCCATCATACGCCAGAGACAGTCCCTTGCAGCTCTGCTCTGAGCACATGCGCACTGAGGGTCTCTCAATCGCTTCAGACTGGAGTCATCGTGCTTGGCAGATCCAATGGGTGATGCTTGTGTTTGAGCTAAGTCTGAATCCAAACAGGTGGGACTTGTGATGACCCCAGGTGGGGATGATGGCCATTCTGGGGGGGTGAGGGGTTGGGGCAGAGGGACCAGTAAGAAATAGAGTCGCAGCCCCATACAGAGCTGTGAGATGGTGTTGGTTTCTTCCAGCGGCTGCAGCCACCCAGTCCCCTCGAAGGCAGCAGACAGGATGTTCCCAGGAACACTCAAATGGTGCAGAGGGAGATTTGTTACCCAGTGATGGGAGTGAGGAGGAGGAGGCAGCGGGCGGGGCACAGGGGGAGAGGTGGGTGTCATGAAATGGGAGAAGGCAACTCCACAAGGGTCTCTTCCAAGCTTGAGAAGTTGCCACTGGGGAGTGACTCAGGAAACACCCCCTGCTCTGCGAGTGGAAATGATCCTCAGCCCTCTAGCTCAGCGGCCCCAGCAGGGGGAGTGGGCCCCCACAGAAGGAAGACAGACAATAGCAGACGCCCGGATACACAGCTCTGGGGAGTGCTCCCAGCTGTCAGCAGCTTCCTCTGTCCCACTCCTGAGACTCAGAGCCCCATCCCAGCCAGGCTGATCAAGCCAGCAGGTACAGGGGAGTTGGTGAGGGTTCCGGGGAGCATGCAGCATGCATGTAAACGCGCAGAAACGCTGGGGACGATGTGTTCAGAGGTGCCCCAGGAAAAGGCTTGGGGGGAATTTTCCCTCACGCCGCACCCCACTTCCCTCAGTGCAGTTCCCAATCAGGTGACCCCAGAAATCAACATAATATGGGGCTGGCACTGTGGCATAGTAGGTTAACCCTCTGCCTGCGGCACTGGCATCCCATCTGGGCACTGGTTTGAGTCCGGGCTGCTCCACTTCCCATCCAGCTCCTTGCTGATGGCCTGGGAAAGCAGTGGAGGGTGGTCCAAGTGCTTGGTTCCCCGCACCCACATGAGAGACCTGGTTGAAGCTCCTGGTTCCTGGGTCCAGACTGACCCAGCTCCTGCCATCGCAGCTGTTTGGGGAGTGAACTAGCAGATGGAAGACCTTTCTGTCTCTCTAAAACTGCCTTTCACTAAATACATAAATATGTTTTTTAAATGAAACCCTTGGAGTTGTTCGTTTGGCGCACAGCCCGCACACTGGTGGAAACTGGTCTTGCTTGGCTGTGGCCATGTTGCCCTGGAGCCTGAATGTCAGGGTCATCTCCACTTGATCTTTGCTAGGCATTTTGGGATCTGTCCTGTTTCCTATCAGAACCCATGTGTCATGTGCATGGAATCAGGTGACAGCGACAGGCACCGAACTCTAGGAATGCTGGTGACCCTTTCCAGGATCTACGGTTTCCATTCCAGGTCTTCACCATCACCCCTTCTCATCACTGCCCTCGGGGCAGACACAACCTAGTGCTCACTGTGGCCTTTGGGGTCAAGGTCGCTGGAAGGGAAGCTTCCACCCAGTGCACAGGCAGCAATTTTCCTGTGGCCAAGGCCAGGGTGGTGACAATGGACACTGCTGGGCTTCTGTCCCCTTGTTGCGCACAGGACATGTTATCTGGGGGTGTGGGGAAGGGACTTGGGGCTTGAGATGCTGTGCCCCCTCCCCCCAAACACACACACACACATACACACACACACACACACACACACGGACTCAGAAGTTACTAAACCACACCCAAGCATAAAACCTGGAGACATTCTTGAAACAGCAGGACCTTAAAGCCCAACTCAGGGACATCAAAACCAAGCGGCACAAACAGAAACAAAACCTTGCCTTCCTGCATGGCCCCCAGCCCCCCCACCAAGCAGGAAGCAAAGTGAGAGGGAGGAGCAGACACAGACACAGCCCCAGACTCTCAGCAGGACAAAAATATTCCCCAGCTCCGTTCATCCCGAGGCTCTTTGCATTCAAAACTACCTTTCGAGGATGAAAAGAAAAGGTTGAGGGCAGGTGTGTGCAGTCTTTTCCGTACCCAGGACGGGGTACGGTGGCCTGCGGGCTCCATGCCCATGCCCAAGTGGCTCATGGGTCTCGATGCCCGAAAGTCCCTTGGTCAGAGAAATGGACACATGGCCTCTGGCTCTGCCCCCACCTCCACGGCCCGCCCACCCTTTCCTTTGGCGTGTTTATGAATTGGTACGGAGAAATGCAACAATCTCTGCAGAACGTCCAGTTGAGGCTTCCGACACACAGAACATCCAGGGGCCGGGGGGTGTGGTGGAATGGATTAACATAATGACTCCAAACTGCACTAATGTTTCACAGCTTTTTTTTTTTATTAGCAATACCAAGATAAATTATTGAAGCATTTTTTTAGTATTGTTTTACATTCCATTCATAAATGACCTAACTTGTAACTCAGCATACAGCACACTTAAAGATAGAGTTTGACACTTATTCAGAAAGCTACAATTATGATAACTTACATGCCTTCATTACCAGGAACACCTTAATATATCTTCTAATTACTTCAACAATACTCTATTCCAAAGCGCACGATAACCCCCGTACAAGCGTACACAGTTTGCTTCAATCACCATGTTTAAGTTCTGGGTGTTGAGGTGCTGGTCACTGGAATGTTCCTATCACCTGTTCCTGGTTAGTGGGACAACTTGACACAGTATTAAACTAGCAATATTTCTGCTGCGATACTATGGAGAAAGATAATCACTGCCCTTTTCGGGATTCTTCTACGTGTTACAAAGTACAGGACAATCAGACATAAGCAGGGAGCCCGCCTTGGTCAGCTCAGCGAGGTGGTGGCACAGGTGGAGGGACCTGCGGTTCACCAGCATTTGTTACTCAGGATTTATGACTCTCAGGGAATTTTCTCTCCCACTCAAGTTACTAAGCCTTTGCAATCCATGACTAATAGTGGAACATATGGGGCAGTATTTTTAGCCTCCCTGATTCTTTGCTATATATACTGTAGGCTGGTGTGCCATGTGTATACACATACCTATGCCAATAGTAATTATTTATTCAACACACATATGTGTATACATCCTTCTCTCGACTCTACACCATTAACAAGCTGCAGATAACCACCGGAGAGCACGAGAAGACAAGGGCAAGTCCAGATAGACCGACTAGGACACGGGGTGCCACTTACCTGCAAGAAACCCTGCACATTCATTCAACAATCCAGAAACCGTTTGGGCTAGAGGCATTTGAAAGCAAGGGCCGGGCCACCTCCCCTAATTGTTTAATGGAATAGTGACAATAAAGCAATACTTATAAAATTTGGTCCTTCTGTCTCTGGTGAAAGCAAGAATAGTCTACATGATTAGAGCAGGTTGGCAATTAGAAGCCGAGGTGCCGTTGATCAGCGCTAAGTAATAGGAGATAATTGCTACTTATTTGAAACCTGGGCTTTGCACACATCACCTGAAAACAAAATAAAGAAAGAAGCTGATTCCTTCAGCAGCTAGGAAGTGGCCTGTGACTAGATATGGCTGGCAGACCCAACCAGGACTTGGACGCAGCAGCCAGAGATGGTGGAAGCCGAAGCTGGAGCCCGGGGTCTGCTCCCAGGTGTGGACACAGACATGACCGGGAGGAGGCTGGCCCACAATCTTCAGATGATCGAAGTGGGCAAAAGAAAAGAGCAAAGGTGGGATCTGCTCCGCAGCCAACATCAGCCATGGAGGGGGTCACCCGGTTCCTATCTCAGACGGTGGAGGATGCACCTGCTGGGAGAGTTGGCACTTCCCCAGGGACACGGGTGTCTGTTCTGGCACCATTCCCTTTCCTCAACATTCTTCCCTCCCAGTCTTAAGCCATTCCCAAGGGAAGTATTTCCATGTGATGCACCAAAGAGCTCTGCAGCTTTCTCTTCCCCCATAAAGCTTGATCGTGGGAAGGAGTAGGGATCATGTAATCCAAAAAGCACATGGCCAGGGCAACCAACAGCGAACGCTCCCAGACCTGTCTCCTGCTTGGGAGGCACTCTTGATTCAAACAGCAGTTTTTGGAGCCAAAAAACATGCCACACAAGGTAAGGAACATAAACAAGGCTAAATGTCACCGGTGTTTGCCGACATGCAGACACCACGCGTGTGTTCTGAAATGGCGAGTGGACCATTTGGCAAATGCAATGGTGTTCACACCACAGTTCTGCCATCCTGCAGAGCAAACGGCACCACATCAGTGGTGCAGCCCCCTTAATTTAAGAAGAGGGAAGGGGAGAAGGGAAGAATGGGACAAGAGTCTAGACAGCACTACTACCCAGAGAGGCTGCCTCTTTGTCAAAGGTGGTGTGCACAGCAGGGCTCCGGATGCCAGCAGGGGGAGAGCCAGCCTTGGGGAGCTGATTTCTGAGGAAGACACCAGGGGACATCACTTGTACTGTGTCCCCTCACAGCCCAGGAGGAAAGCCCTGTGGGCAGTTGTGAGGCAGCCGGTTAGGGAAGAGGAGGCAGAGCCGGGTGGCGGTTGGCAGGGGACTTACACAGGTTCTGAACGGCAGCCAAATGGTGCTCCCGCATGGGGTCTAACCCAGGTGTGGACACACATGGAGACGGCGACGAGGCTGGACCATAAGGTCACTGACTCATCTGCAGATGATCAAAGCGGGCAAAGAAAAAGAGCAAAGACGGGATTTCTCCCAGTCTCTGCAGCCAGTCTGTGTGAGAACCGGCTCACACAGGAGAGGAGGAGGACAAAGAGGAGGAGTAGGAGAAGGGACGATCACCCCCTTAGCTTTCAACAAAGCAAGGCAGCACCAGAGACAGTAAGATCCCCCAGCAGAGTCCCCCGCCCCCAGCCCAGGGTCCCCCCGCCATCCCTGGGGCTAATTGCCTTCCTGTGGGTTGGCTGGGTTAGGCTCTCATGCGCCCGGCAGACAAGGATTCCATGGCTCCTTTCCCGTGCCATTTTTTCTAATTTAGCCTCCTTTTTTTTTCATTAGTGCCTGCTGGCTCCAGGGCTGCACCTGAGAACCTTCCAGAAGGCCAAATAGGCAACACCTGCCTTAGGCTGGGCATCAGCTTCTGCTCGGGTCTGCATACCCACATATGCGCTCTTCACGGACTCCCACACACCAGCCCAGGCTCCCTCGGACGTCTCCAACTGGCCCTAGACTTAGGCCATTTCTTAGTCAAAGACCGAAGGGGCAGGACTTGTCTCTTGGACTAACACTGAGCAGAGATGGAAACGCTGTGACCCCTGGGATGTGTGTCCTCACGAAACTGGCAGAATCACCTGCAAAGCTGACCTTCCAGCCTACGCACACAGAGCGCTCGACGTCGAGGGCTGGCAGACACGAGGCAGTGAAACGTGCCTCCGCGGCATTGATGGACAGGAAGCTCTGTGCTAAAGGGTACATGATCGCAACCAAAAGATGCTTGCACGCTGGCATCATCCCTTGCAGGAGCCTCCCAGGATGCCCCCAACCCACCACCCCCCGCAATGTGATGAAAGCTCAATGGAGAAGCAGAGGCTTCTGGGGACGACCACAGGCACACAACCCTCTGTCCAGCAGGGCAGGGACCGGCCCAGCGCAGCCCACTGCCAATTTTAGTTGCACTGGCACCCAGCCACACCCATGCATTCACACAGTACCTAGGACTGCTTTGGGGCAACAGAGCCCCCAGGCCCTGCAAGCCCCACTTATTCGCTCCCTGGGCCTCTAAGAAATCCTCTGCTGACCCCTGCTTCACTCTGAAGCTGGGAGACTGCACAGTGTTGTCCGATTGCTCATGCTGAGACATCAGTGAGATTTTAAGAGGACACAAAGTTGCATTTTAAGAGAGTTCAAGTGGGTCGTTCTAGTTCATCTCATCATGCAAGGTGAGGAGGGTTCCGGGGCCCCGTCTCTTCTAGGGGAGAGGTCTCAATTCTGCAAGGACTCTTACTCCATAGCCTCAGGTGTAATCTGAGTAGGGGAAGCCAGGTTCCCAAGAACTCGAGCTTAATGAATTGGGAATATTGGGACTGTTCCTGTCCATGACCTTGCTTTTCTGCTGGGCCTGGGCAGATGTCTCTGTCTCGTACCCTGCCACACACACACACACACACAGGCCCTCATGCCCATGACTGGCATGCTAATCAAGGCTTCCCCAGTGGTGTTAAGCCCAGAACACAGCTTCTAAGGGCAAAGGGAATTGTGCTCTTCTCCTTATCTTTCCCTTACGCTGTCTACTTCTTCCGCATTGACACTGCTCGTGAGACCCACCACATAGCAATTCATGCCCTGGTCTCGTGTCTCACATTGAAAAGGAGCAAGTGTGATTGGGCTGCTCTTCAAATCCACAGACACTGGGGCAAAACAAGCTCTTAAACCTCTGCATGCAGCCAGCACCACAGGTACTTCGTAGGCCAACCTTTTCACTGTGTGTGTGTGTGTGAGTGTGCGCACGCGCGAACAGCAAAGCTTGCACCTTCCATGTAGTCCTGGATCTCCACCCTATATGCTAACCAAGGTTTCTCAGACTGGACAAGGGGCATGCCTACCTTGCCCTGACAGCAGGTCTGGTCTGCCCTTGCTTCCCTATTTAAATACTCAAGTAGAGACTGTCCCACTGGAAAGCCAAGGTCAAATGCAGTCCAACAAAACCAAGGGTACTTCCAAGTTCTCCGGTGGCTCTCAAGCACCCTGTACGATGGAATAAAGGCAATGTGGGCTGGGCCTGGATGCTGCAAGTGAGCTCTTGAAAGTAGAGCTTGGACTGGGGTGAGATTTCATGCAACAAGCTCAGGGCTGTGTGGGACCCGACCCACTCTAGAGGGGCAAGGAAGGGCTTGGTGTTTCCCTCGGGATCATCTGTGACTTGTCTCCAGCTGTCCAGTGTGCTGCCCTCTGTGGCAAGGTCATTTGAACATTCACACCCAAACTCTCAACACTGGCATAGGCTACAGGGCTCTCCCTACCCAGCTGGCTGGGGCAGCCTCTCCCTACCTAGCTGGGTACAACCCAGTGGATGGAAGTTTTATTCGTAGATATGAACTCTCAAAAAGGATGAATACGACCAGCCCACCTGGGTACTGTCAGCATAGTGACCAGCAAGGAACTGAGAAGAGGACTGTGGGGGACCAGATATTGGGGTAGGGGAATAAGAACTGGACAGGGTCAGGCTCATCCTGCAGGCAAGAGGGCGGTGCCCTTCACCCCAAGCAAATGCAAAAGCCAGAGAAGTCTCCCGCTGTCTTTCCAAACCGCAGCATGAGGATACAGAAGAAACAAGGCCAAACGAAACGCAGAACCCAAGCTCTCTGCAAATAGGCAGTTCACGGCCAGAGTCGGCCTTGGCCGCTGACTATCGGATGAAAGGTAGCAGAGACTCCTAGACCCTCTGCTGGGCAGGTAATTAGGAAGCTTCTAGCCAGGCTGGCTAAAAGGGCCTCCAACCCTTCGGTGTTCAGGGTCTGTGTTCCAGAGACGACGAAGAGACTGACCAAGCCAAGGCTTCTGTCGGGGGAGTGTTGAGCTGCTTGCTACCTGGGGAGGGGGTGAGAAGGGCCCATGCAGCTCAGGGGGCCAAGGCTGGCAAGACGGAGCAGGCTCCCTGATGCTGCAAAAGGACCAGCGTTGGGCAAGCCTCCTCAAGGCAGGCAGCCTTCCTCCAGGACTGATAGGAAGATGGGAAAATTAATAGGGGTAATATGAGCTCATTTCAATAATAATGAGCTTATGAGCATGCCAGGTTTTGATCTTTTCTGATGCATGGATTCCTGGCAGGAACTATGGTCCTAAGTAGGTAGTTGAAAGGACTGAAAATAGATTTAAAAAAAAAAATCCCCAAACAGCAATAAAAAGAAACCACCCCAATCACAAACTTAAAACAACAATGAAAGAAGAAAGACGAAAATGTTACTCCCCAGAAGAAAGGCGGCCGGGGAAGGGGGGCAGTTGGACTGACATAAAACCCTTTTCTTCTTTTAAATATTGTTTTTAACAGCTTCAAAAGTAATGAATTGTCTGTGGCTAAAAATAGATCTGGGGGTCCTGGTTAATGGGGCCCTGTGAATCATTCCATGCGAGGAACTGTCAATATTTTTTTTTGAGCTGTCAGAAATCCATTTAGTGATTTTTGACAATTCAAAAAATATTTCCGACTGCTTGATCCAGTTCTTAGTGAATTAGGGAAGGAGAGAGGAAGAGAAATATATCAGTTTAAATTATGAGCCCAGACTCCAGCCTTCTGAATCCTGCTCTGGGCTGCAAGGAGCATCAGAGTCCGTTGAGGTTCAAAGAGCCTCCCTTCCATTTCCCTTACTTCCTCCCCTCCCTTCCAAACACAGAAATCCATTCATAAATTAAACACGGAAGGTGCTCTGGCTGTATGTTCCCGGTGGGGGTATCTGGGGTTGCTTTCTGAGGAAGGGATCCACTGGGCCCCTTAGAGGAGAAAAGCTGTCAGAGATGAACCTGCGGACATCGGTCTCCCCTGTCCATCGCGGCATTCATTTGATCCAGTTTTCAGATCCGAAGTGATAACGACACTTTAGGATCTGGAATCACTCTGGATCCACGAGTGCCGCTTTGCTACAAGATCAGACAGGCACAAATCCGAGACACACAGGGTCACCACACCACTCAGTGGAGACTTCACAACGCTCACTTCTGCTTCCAGCACCAGACAGGTGAACAGGCAGATGGACACAAGGCAACGGCTGAAGGTCAAAGTCACAGTAACTGCCATTTGGTTTGCTTAAAGATGAATAACACACACCCCGGAACCATCTCCCTGTTGGGGAAGAGGCTCACTTTTTTTTTTTTTTTCCGATACTGTGGTTAATGTGATATGATTTTAGTATCCTCCAGGTCAATAGAAGAAACACTTAGGCAAGCAGATTTGGCTTAGCAAAGCAGCAAACAGTCCTCTTTCAGTGTAAGTTGCAAATATTGAGAAGTCTGCAGGTTACCACATTCTCTTAGCGTTCTTGTGTTTTAAGTGGCTCCTCCCACCCGCCCACCCACCCACCTACCACCTCTCCTTTTGGCTGAAAAACAGGAGTGAGTCCTCCACGCACGGAGATCCTCCACCCAATTTTCCATGCCTTCCGGACAGGCCTCTGAGAACATTACGATGTAAATTGAAATACACGCGTGTGAGTTCTACAACGTCTAAATGCAACGGACTTTTCCGATTGTCTACACTGCATGGACAGCATTGGGGCATCTATCCTCTGTCGTTCCGTGCCGAATCTGCTCACGGGTAAGTCAACCCCCTTCTGTTTAAAAATGCACAACGCAGCACTGATGTTTCGGGAAATGAACCGAAGGGAGAGGAATCTAAAACTTACCACACAAGTCTGGCCTCTTGATACATCCAGAACTGGCTGTGCTACTCGCGAGTCCGTTAAAGGCAGCTAAGCCATCGGAGCTGTAAGCCCTGAGCACCGACAGCATGTTCATGGGCTTCTCCAGGCCCGGGGGCCCCCGCTCCGGCTTCGGCAGGCCCGCCGAGGGGTCCTGGGCGGCAAGAAGACTGGGGCCTTGCCACTGTTTCTCCGACGCTTGGGCTAATGGTGAGCCGAGGCCCTGCACCTGCACGGGCTGGGGGGCGCCCGCGGGCAGCAGGCTGTCCCCGCCGTCGCCGCCGCCCCCGTCCTTGGCGAGCGCAGACAGCGGCTTGCTCATCATTTCGGGTTCCGTTTCGACATCCTCTTCCTCGTTGTTCTCTCCCCGCGAGGAGTCCATGTCCTCCGAGGAGGCGATGTCGGAGAGGTCGTCAGGGGCGTTCTTGCCGGCCGCCTCGGGGATCAGGATGGGGGCGTCGTCTTCCGGGGGCGCCTTCCCCTCCAGCTCCTTGTTGGGGCAGGACCCAGAGGCCCCCGAGCCCAGCACGCCGGGGTAAACACCGAACTGCTTGTAGAAGTCTGATGGAAAGTTACAAAAGGCAGGGTCCCCGCCGTGGCTGGGCCACGCGCCGCCCTTTTGGTCCCCCAGAATCTCTTTGGCCTGTCCTTGGGCCGTCTTCTCGGAAGCAGAGTCCAGAGCGCTCATCACGCCCGCCAGGGCCATGTCCTTGCTTGATTGTACAGCGGGCAGCAGGGCCACCTTGCTCGCCTCGCGCCCTTGCTCTTGGCAGTGCACCGTCACCCCCGCGCCGGCGTCCTTGCGTTTGGCTTTGCCCAGGTGGTTGGCCTGCAGGTGCAGGGCCATGAGCTCCATGGAGGACGTGGTGAAAGCACAGAACAGGCAGCCGTGCCACGCCATGCTGTCCTGCATGGTCACCGAGGAGCCCGGGAGGGGGCCGGAGTCTGGCCGCACGGACAGGTCCAGAGGCTCGTACTGCGACTTCTCGGGTCTCCTCTGGGAGGACTTCCCGCCGCCCTTCTCCTCGCCGCCGTCGGCTCCCTGGACTTTCAGGGGAGGAGCGTCAGACAAGGCTTTGTCCTTCGTGTCCTTCTTCTTCCAGGAGCTGAGGACAAAGCTGTCCATGAAAGCCTGCAAGGACCCTTGGAAATTCACACCGTTGCCCACGATGCTTTGGTAAGCTCTCCCGATCTCGGAGAAGTGGGCGCTTTTGGGCGGCAGGTCGGTGCCCTTCAGCGCCTCGGAAGCAGCCTCGGGTGCCATGCCCGCGGGCTGGCCCGGGTGATCTCCGGACGAGAGCACCCCGGAGGCCCACTGCTGCGAGGCGGGGCCGCCCCGGAAGTCCATGCCTGGGAGCCCCTTGAAGGCGCCCCGCAGGATGTCGGGCCGGATGAACAGGGCCCCCTTGCCGGGCGTGTCGTCCTTGTGGTCGTGGCTGGGGGGCTGGCCGGACAGCGGCCCGGCCCCATTCTGCCGCTCCCGGTGGTGTCGCTCTAAGTGGTATTTTAAGGACGCTGACTGGGTGCCCGCGTAGTCACAGTGGGGACACTTGTAGGGTTTCTCACCTGCGAGATTTTGGTATAAGAAAAGAAAAAAAAGTGTTTAGCTCACTTTGGTGTGCCCAACAAGGCTTGAAGGACCAACATTTTTCTTGGAAACAAAGCAACTCCAACTAATAATTAGTTAGAACACAACTGTTTTTTAATAGGCGAATAATTCGTACTCTTAAGCTTTTTTAATGATTTTGTACCATTTGGGAGTATTCAGGAATGACATACTATCTACACACAATTAGCTATCTTTTTCTTTATCTAACATGTGAAAACGGCTGTAGATTTAAAAGCTATGATTATGAAAATTAAGCATAATAATTTCAGCCACAGTGATCATTAAAAGTAGAAGTTTAAAAAGACAAAGTATGTAACAAATGGGTGGCTGCAATATTTTGTGTATACAATAGCTCTGAAATTTGTTTAAATTATACACATGGAAACCATTTTTAAACCTAAAAATTTTATGGCACTGTTACGCAAGACTGAAATGAATGATTTAAGTCTTGCTCTGCAGTAAATCATGGATATAATTAGCAAATGGCATACTGCACAAGTAATTTATCATTATTTGGAGGGCGGCATTCCAGACGGGCTCAGATATCTGCAGAGGCACTGCATTGTTGCTAAATAAAGAACTATAAATACCGATTCCATAAAATATTAATACCATTACAGTGCATTCTGATTGCAGCATGTAAAGACATATAGTTAAGATAAAAAGCAGTCAATAAAACTTAAAAGAAAATGAGTAATAAAAAGGCACAAAATATATTTAGTTTCGGTATTTGAAATTAACATTATCTACTAGTCTTTGTAGTGCCTTAAATTTGTACTAATGGCGAACCTCGTGCTCTGGTAGTAAAATGTGTAATTTACCTATAATAAGCGCTTTCTAGAGAATAAAAATAGCTTTAAAGAGTGTTTTAAAACATATAAGGTAATTTTCGCGAATTAAATATTTATTTAAATTCAACACCCAACTCCTATTGTTCTTTCCACGATGGAGAAGGTACCCTAACAGACAAGTTGCATCCGTCGGCATTGTGGGTTAGAGGAGGAGGAGGAGAAGGAGGCCGACAGACGCGGAGCGAAATGTATTCCAAGCATTTGCTAGCGATACCCTGGGTCTTTTCCTGACTTTGCAATCAAAGAGCTCGCTGGAAGGAACGGGGTCTGTGGCTTGCTCACAATAGGACCCCATCAGTCAATATCCACAATCATTTCTCCCAGGAAGCCCAGCTATTCCCCACCCCTCACGCTACCCTCCAGCTTCCTCCTCTGTTCTATTGTGAAACAGACTGATCTAAAAAGCAGCAGCAAATCACAGGTGAACAACAGTGTCTTGGGAAGACACTTCACCACCACGTCTAGTTCCCGCGGCCGCCGAGACTCCTGATCCTCCGGGCACTGGGCGTTTGGAAGCCTGGACCCTGAAAACTAGAGGACCACCAGCCCAGGTTGTAAGCCGGAGACCCTAGGTCATGCCTGGGGCGTGTGCCCCAACTTTGCAGACACAGTGTCTGCGTCATCAAGTCAGAGCAGGAGGTCTCGAGCTTGTCGCACGCTCAGCGGCCAGCAGCTGAGCCCGCCCCTGGACACTCCTTCGAAGATGGCCTTCCGGTCTGGATAGGCGGCCCAGCTGGGCATCTTCACCTCCGGCTAGCCCAGTGCGGGCACCTGCGACGAGGACTCTCCGCCCTTGGAGGTGAAGAGTCCCAGGCACTGTCTCCCCATGCCTTGGGAGCCACTGCAGCCACTGCTAGGTTACAATCCCCTGCAGCCACGGAGCTGTGGCTGGGATGCGTGGCCAGCATCCCAGCTCACTCAATTCTCTGAAATCCCAGTGGCTGCCACAGCAGAGCCGTGCCCTGATGCTTAGGAGGTGGGAGAAGCTTTTGACAGAAGAGCCTGCCTAGAAACTCAGAACCCTGACCCACATTTAGTGCAGACGCTGGTGTGTGTGTGCGTGTCAGGGGAGCGGTGGCAAGTGAGAGCCAGCAGAAGAGCTGTGCCCACAGGTACCAGGGAGGCTCAGGTTGCGTTTCAGAAATGCACCTGGAAATGATTCAGTGCATCCGGCCAAGGAACTATAAAGCAGCAAGGGCTCTGGTTAGCAGGAGCTAACTCACAGGGGAGAAGGTGGACGGAGGGTGGGCTGACCACCAGGAGCATTGAAGACACCAGCTCTGGGCCCTAACGCAGAGCAGTCCTGGCGTCCGGGGCGGGCATTGGTATTTTGGTGAACCTCAGGCAGACAGTAGAAAGCCTGCACTCTGAACGCCCAACATGCAATTGCCTCCGGAGCTCTGAACAGCACTGAGACTGAGCCCCACCTCCCTACAGTGTGTGAGTTGCGAGACCCAAAATGCAAACTGGATGTGGAGGTCTTTCACAAAGACCTGGAGGTGCTTTATGGTGCCACCCTGGGAAGGTGTAACAGGCCATAATAGGGAAGATAGTCTAGACCCCAGGAGGCATTGGAAGCTATGGATTGGGTGTCGGGAACATCCCATCCCACTCTGTGGTCCATTGCACACGGCATCCCAGCTTTACAATCTTCGCCTCCTCAACCTGCAAGGTGAGATGCTGGGGCAGGTATCCTCATTGGCCTCATCCCAACAGCTAAGGCAAGCCTCCTGGATGGGGGCAGAGAGACACATATGCACATCCATGTACGTGCACACACCCAGACGCATGCAGATTCACACACACACATTCCTTGTGGGATAAACCAATGGATGGACGAGCAGCTCCGAGCTCCCAAGCATGCTTCCTGGCACTGGGAACTGAGCAGAGAAGCAAAGAGATGGGGCTCCGCCCTCACGCATTTCAGAGGAGCCCGAGATGCCTACTGGCACACATGGCCTTCACTCACGCACACACAGCACGCAAGGGGACAGCATCTATGCTCTCAGCCCTCTGTTCCTGCACATCCAACATGGGCTTTTGGCCTCCACTGCCACCAGGGAAGGCCCCTGGGGACTCCGGGGACCCTCCAGCCCTGGAACATGACGGTTGCTCACGGGTTGCATTGACTGCCTGTGGTGTGCACAGACTCTGGAAAGCCCTCCAGCCACCCTGTCTCCACCTAATGTACTCACAGATGGAAGAGCCCAATGCAGCCTAGTCTTCAACATGGTTCTGTCTCCCCGCACTCCCAGCTGCTAAAAGCTCTGCTGGAGGGGTTGCCTCCTATCACCCCAGTCTCCAAGATCAGTGCACCAGAAGAATGGCCACAGGTCAAACCTTTTGGGTTTGTGGTTTTTAGTTTCAGGAAGTAACCTCAGAGGCACGCATCGTAGTGCAATGGAAGAAGCCACCTCTTAGCATTCCTTCCTCCCTCATTGGACTGCAAGTTCAAGTCCTGACTGTGCCACTTCCAATCCAGCTTCCTGCAAACGTGCCTAGGAAGCAGCAGATGACAGCTCAAGGAGTTGAGTCCTTGCCACTCACGTGAGAAACCTGGATAGTTACTGGCTTCAGCTTTGCCCAGCTGAAGTACATTTGGGGGGTGAACCAGCAGATGGAATCTCTCTGTCCTCTCTCTCTCCTCTCTCTGTCCTCTCTCTCCTCTCTCTCTGTCCTCTCTGTCCTCTCTCTCTCTCTCTCTCTCTCTCTCTCTCTTTCTCTCTCTCTTTCTTTCTCAAATAAAGAAATCATCTTTTGAAAGAAGGCAGCAGGCCAGCACCGTGGCTCCCTTCGTTAATCTTCCGCCTGCGGCACCAGCATCCCATATGGGCGCCAGGTTCTGTCCCGGTTGCCCCTCTTCCAGTCTAGCTCTCTGCTGTGGCCCGGGAAGGCAGTGGAGGATGGCCCAGGTGTTTGGGCCCTGCACCTGCATGGAAGACCAGGAGGAAGCACCTGGCTCCTGGCTTCTGATAGGCACAGTTCCAGCCATGGCGGCCATTTGAGGGGTGAACAAATGGAAGGAAGACCTTTCTCTCTGTCTCTCTCTCTCTCACTGTCTATAACTCTGTCAAATAAAAAAAAAGAAGGCGACAGCCTTCATTTTGAGTTCCTTTTCACCCCTCTGTGATTGGAGTAACCACCACTGCCCCTCCGTCCTGACACTGCTCCATCCCTTTCTGGGGACTCCTCACCAGTGTGCGGCACCCGCGATGCCTGGATGGTGAAGCCGGCTTCTGCTGGGGGCAGGCGAGTGTCTGGGCTGAGCTCACCCCCTGCGAATCCTGAGCCGCCCACTGCTGACTTTTCCACTGGAAGCAAACAGCTGCTTCCGCTCACTGTTTCCCCGGAGGGGACATTTCAGAGTGCTAGGGAGGCAAACTTCTCACTACATTGGCCCGACTGTCGGGGTAACCACTGAGAGGAAGGGCTCCATCAGCAAATGGAACAGCCTCTGCCCCAGGCTGCCCCTCCACTGGCCCGGCGCACGCAGCTGCTGACTCCACCTGCACCGCGGGAGGCTGAAGCGGGGGTTTCCTGGTCTAAGCCACCACGTCTGGACACAAGCTTCAACCAAGGACTCTGGGCTTCCTGGCAAACCCAACCTCAGGACATGGCCAGACTTCTGCCATGGAGCCAGGCAGTGGGCCTGCCCAGCCCCCACCCAAACAAGGCCTGATCTGCCCGGGGACTTGGACACAGGAACCCAGCACCTGTCAGCAGCTCTGTCTAGTTGAGTGATTGGCCATGCAGCCACAGATAAGTCCAGGTCTACCAGGGAAATCCTCAGACAGCCCCAAGCTTTCGAGGGGGTCGTGGGACCTTGGGGTGACCCATGTTGGTGCAGATGCGTTGACTTCCTGCCTGCCTGTTGTGGGGCCACACACACTCGTGGCTTCAAAGCCAGGCATACCACAAGTATGCAAATGAGCAGGGTCACAGGTAGATGCCTCGCTTGGAGCACAGCTGTCATGCAACTCTACATAAGCAGGAGCCCTAAGAACTCTGACTTTCTAAGGCAAAGTCTCACAACCAAATCTCCACATTCGAATATCGGTGTCTACTTCAAGCCTGCTTGAGACACCGAGAGGGCTCCTGTACCCTGTGTCTGTCGCACACTGGGTTTAAAATGCATATCTGGGACAAGGAAGTGCAGCATTGGACCTGTCACCCACCACAGGAAGCAGACGTAACACACTGGCGCCCACGGGTGGGGAACCTCTCACAATGTCTTAGAGAAATAAAATGTGGGCCCAAGTCATGCATTTTCAGTTTTGCTAGAAAAGCCATCACAATAAAAAAACATCACCGGTTCATCACCCCAAAGATGAATGGGATTATTGGAGCCGTCTTACGTTAGGCCAGCTTTCCACGGGCACGTGGTGTAAGATGGATACTCAGCTCTGGCATCTCATTGACAACTCTCCCAAGTCATCTTCTCGTGAATTTTTAGCGATATATGACCAGGTGACTTAACGAGTTCACTGCACCTATTTTTACCCAGTCAGGTCTTTGTTACTCTGAGCCGCTGCTTTGCACTTGAGGGGCCTCTGTCCCGGGGAGTTCTTTTCGAGTAATCCGGAGCAAGTTTCCAAGAGCCACTATCCAGCAATCGCAGGTGGATCCTCACTGCCATCTTTGGAAACCCCTGGATCAAGCACTTTAAGAACTGATTCATGCTTCTGGCATTTAAATTTTTTTTTCTTTTTTTGGTTGCAAATCTCCAGAAACATTTTGGCTTTTAAGTCAAGCGACTCTGTTCCCGTATTCGCATCCTCGATTTGATATTTATTTAGTCTTTCCACATGTCTTTACTTAGTTAATACCAGGAGAGATAAATACGGTGGTGCCTTCACAGCGAAGCTTCAGTACATTAATATAAATTGTACACTAATTCCCCCAAAGCATATATATGTTGTAAACCTGAAGACTTTTCACACAGCTGCTTATTGCTAAACAGTGCCTTGTCCAGAAGGGGACAATCTGTGTCTCTAATTGCTGTCACTGAAGCCGAGATTCATTATGTGACTTTCCCATTAAAATGTGAGCATTAATTTGTATAATGAAATATCACCCACTGCAGTGTTCATTAGCCATGCCCTACTGTATACGGCACATTGTTAGCTACCTAGAAACTGTAGTTAATTTCACTAATGGATATTTCCCTACTTAGTGTTTGGTAGGAAATTTATACTGTAACATTACCTCTTAAACTTTTAAGGAAATTTAAATTCAATCAATTATTTTCAACAAAAAGTTTGGGATGTTATTAAGGCAGGAAGAGTAAGGGTGGGCGACTGTGCAGGCATAAGATGGGCTTGTAGTTCCTCTTACAAAAAGGAAAAAGTATAGAATTTTAATTCAAAACAGAAAGAAAAAAGTCATCTCCTCTCGCAGCTCCTTTGTGTGTTCTTCCTCGTCTCCCAGGGGGCCGTCTCCCCACCAAAGACAACGCCAGGCGCTCTCTTTTCGGGAGGACTCCCTTCTTAAGCAACTCATCTCTGCAGATGTCTCCCGTGCTTCTTTTATTATTATGTATTCTCTAGGCTTAAAAGGCCTGGCTATGCCAGGTAGACGCCGCCCAGCCTAAGGCAGCTGAGTTAGCCAGCTCCATCTTGCACCTGTGCCCTGTTCACACCCCGCTGCTCCCCAGGAAGCACTTGGAGGAGGAATGGCCTTTGCCAAAACAGTGGGGGGAAGCTGGTCACCCCAGGGGCCACAGTGGCCTTCCCCTGCCCCCGCTTCTCCGCCTCCCTTCCTCTCAGTGAGGCGCCTGGGGTCAGGTGGGCCTGGGATCAAGTCAGTCCCAGGGAGGGAGTGAGCAGGAGCCAGAACGCACAATACTTCCCTTTCCAGCCACCTGGAAGCTGTGACAACCTGACTTGTCACTGCAAGTCACCTCCTTCCTGCCGCCCAAGGAACGCGGCATGGACACCCCCAGAGAAACCAGAGATGTGCTCAGGGAGGTATGGATGTCCCGACAGAGCTGTGCGTCACTGCATGGGATTCTAAAGCAGTGGTGTTGGACCCCAACCCGCAACCCAACCCCGGGCATCACGGTGTGGGCCACTTCTCTCTGGGATGTTTCCCTCTCGGTAGGGGGCCGGTCCCGGAGCACTGAGCTGCTGCAGGCGTTAAGGAGTGAATTACCGTGCAAGTGGGAGCTACTGTCTCTAGGATTGCTGCTGCTATCCTATCCCTGCTGGCTAAATCCTGCTGTGTAGACCCAGCCTTGGTCCTGAAAGCAAAGGAACCCCCCAGGCCACCTCCCCGACCCCTGCTGGGTGTGCTGCGGGGAGGAGCAGGTGTCACGTCCCCAGTGCCCGGTGGCCCTGCAGGCAGGGAAGCCTGGTGTCCAGCGACCAGGTGCAGGCCAGGGCATAGGAGGGCACCTCCATGTGTCCCTCCAGGGTCATGGGGGCAGCACCTGGGAAAGCAGGCAAGGCCATCCCAACCTCAGCTGAGACCCCCCACTCAGAAAACCACACCTGACTTCCTTGGGCGGGTTTGCTCTCACAAAGAGCTTCCCCACTCAGGGTGGACCGGTTTCAGCAGCGCATCAAACCCAGACTCACAGAGCACTCGCAGAACCAGAGAGGGGCACGGAAAACCGAGCAGAGCTGTCTGCCATTAGTCCCTGAATTTTGGGGCCTCTGAATTTTTAGGAGTGAAATGGCTTCTTAGATTTTCCCACACTGGTCACTCCTCACCCAGTCACCCTTCCTGGGAAACCCCCACACTCAATGGGACACCTGGAATCCCACACCCAGGCACAGGTGTCCCAAGCCACAGGGGCCTTTGGTGGCAAAAGGCACACCTCTCCTCCAGCCGGTCCAGGGCTGTCTCCCTTCCAGCCTGGCCCCTGCACATGGAACACATACCTCCGACCCTCCAAGGTCTCCCAGGCACCCAGCTGCCCAGGGGAGGGGCCGGGGGAGGGGCATGGAGGGAAAACGTGGAGCATGTGTATGGGTGGTGGAATGACTGGGGAGCACCCCTGCCTCCGCTGTGGCTCTGGGATGAGTCATCGTAGGTGTGGGCGGGGCCCCAAGGTGCCTGTGTATCTGGTGAGAGATGGTTCTGGGGCTGTCTTCCTGGGTGTTTCTGGATGAGATTCTGGGCAGAGTAAACTGCTGGCTGCTCCGTGCTGTGACACTCGTCTTCTGTGATTGTGCGCACACTCCAACTGGACCTTACTCCATCGGCTCTCCCGACTCCCAGGTCTTCAGTCCAGGACCCGTGCCATCATCTCTCCTGGGTCTCCAGCCTGCTGACGGCAGATCCTGGGGCCTTAGCAGTCACAGTCACATAGGCCAGTTTCTCACAAATCTCTTTATACATGAATACATGCATAGTCATACATGTACAGTCATGTGACCCTTAACAGGGGTACGATTTGAGACCTGTATGGGTTCGGTCAAACCTCATGACTGAGCCAGGAGACCTGTAAGCACACGTGATGTACGAGGCTGCTGTTGGCTGTTTTGCAGAATCATCTTCTAGGGAGCAGTGCTGAGCCCAGCAGCTAAGGCACCCATGTCACGTGTGGGATACCTGGGCTTGATTCCTGGGTCTGATCCCAATTCCAGCTTCTGGGAAGCCTCAGGTATAGCACGAGTGGTTGGGTTCCTGCCACCCATGTGGGAGCTCTGGATTGACTTCCAAGTTCTCGGCCCTTGTCCTGGCCCAGCCTCGGCCATTGCAGGCATTTGGGGGAATGAACCAGCTGATAGGAGATCTCTCTCTCTCTCTCTCTCCCTCTCAAATAAATTCTTAAAGATTTAAAAAAAAAATATGAAGTTCTGAAATGATGTTAAAATATAGCATAATGAATGCATCACCCCACAACATAGCTGTTTGTTCTGGTTACCACGCACCATGCACTCTGCATCTGCGCTTCTGTAGAGCCAGCAGCTCAACAGGTTGTACAGCAGCATCAGCACGTGCAGGGGAGCACCGCGTTCTGCTGCACATTCAGAGGCTAAGACATCACCTGCCAGAGGAATTTCTCAGCTCTGCTCTGATCTTAGGGGCCCACAATCCTAGAGGTGGCCATGTTTTTTTTTTTTTTACTGAAATGTTGTTATGTGGTGCATGCCTGTGTACAAAAGGATACTTTGCAAAAAAATTCGTGAACACTGGAATCCAAAGATAAATTTCATTTGGTGCACATTTTTTTAAAAATCTGAACATCATTGTTTGATAATGGGCATCATCATCTATGAACTTGTTGAAAACTTCTGTGATACATGGATTTCCAATGTGTTGCACCAAAATGAACATGGTCGGCTTCCATTTTTCCACAAAGGTTCTGAAGTATCCTCGAGTGTGTATGTATGTTTGTGTGTGTATGTGTCCTCTTAGCTCTGTTTCTCAACAGAACCCCTTTCCCTAGCCTGCCCTGACTGTTCTGAATTCAGTTAGGACGCTGTGTGCTAACAGAGAAAAGGACGCATGCGCAGTTGGCCCAGGGTGCCTAGGAGGCGAGACCATCAGCCTCCCCTGTCAGGCAGCTCTCAGCGTCTGACCTGCCAGGAGCCAGCACGGGGCGGGGCAGCCTCCTGGATCCACCTGTCACTGGGGACCCAGGGGTCCTGCAGGCGCCTCCTCTCAGTCCCCGCAGTGGACTGGCTGAAGCCAGGCAGTGGGGAGAGACCGCAGCAATGTCCCTGCTCCCTGCAGACTCCGCCCAGCCCCCGGGTGTCCCAAGCACCTGCTGAGCACCTCTCTAATAAACAAGGCTGCATTTGAGTGGATGCAGGGGAGAAAAGAAAGGAAAACAAACGGTTTTGATCAGGCGATGTTGGGCGATCAAGACTTCTGGTCAAGATGGAGTGGGACGGAAAAATACGGAGAACGGACCACGTCACAGAACAACCAATTAAAATGGATTTACTGCCGTAGATTTTTAAATGGGCTCATCTGGGTCCCTCGTGAAGAAAAACTTCACGAGACGGCGTTTTGGGGGACACGTATTTTTCTTCCAGGCTGCTGTCCTCTGGCCGTGTCATTCGGAAACAGAAAGCCTCGAGGATGAGGGGGCAGCCGTGTAGGGACCTCTCAGTGCCTTGGGGCCACACGAAATCATTTATTAACAAATAACCCATTTTGATTTTTAATTGCTCCTGTAATCTCCACTTTTACACTGTCATAATGGATGTTTACTTCGGTGATTTATAACATGTAACACTTTCTGTTCTATTCAAATGCACAAGTGTAAGCATTTTCCAACTTCTTTGTTCTTAGATAAAAAGGAAATTGATCTTTATCTAGTTACCATTCTGCTTTTTTAAACACGGCAAATGCCGGTTCCGAGGGGGGAGGGGGGCGGGGGGCGGCGCAGTGTGATGTTTCCATGGCTTCTTTCATTTTCTTTGCTAGTCTGGGAAGTCCAGGAAGTTTCTGGAATGCCTCTGCCCACCACCCTTGTGAGCCTCTCTCAGGGTCTCCAAACAGCAGCGTGTGGAGCCCAGGTCCCACAACACACATTCTCCTTCAGGGTGAAAGCCGCAAGATGCAGTGTCCACCCAGAAAGTTCTGTGACCTTGGGGCAGGCTGGCAGAGGCGCGTCCGCAGGGATGGCGATGCTGCTCGTGGGGAAGCCCCTGCCCCTCTCTCGCTGACCCACACGGCCTGCAAGGCCGACCTCACCACCTTGAGCTGCACACCCTCCCGGGGCTGGGTGCAGCACCACAAGGCCTTACTGCTGCTCCCCCGTGGGCAGCCCAGGCTCCACTCTGGGGCATGGGTCTAACCCAAGGAAGCCAGGTGTCTTTCACCCAGGGACTCACTCCACAGGTGAGCACATCCCGGGAGCCAGCTCTGATCTGATGCTAGGCAGCAGAGATACTGCAGGACACACAGACACAAACCTTCATTCTTGTGGAACTCCCGTGCCAGGGCGGGCACGAGACACAGCAGCAAGAGGCAAATCCAAGGGGAAAGACAGCAGGAAAGAGAGGGCCCCCGGGCAGGTGCAGGTGGGGTCTGGGCTGTGCTGTCAGACAGGTGGGCAGGGAAGGCCTCACTGAGGAGGGGGCACTGTTGCCACGCTGCAGGTCTGGTAGAGGGGTGCACTGCTTGGGGAGCTTGGGGCCCCTCCCTGGACCCCTGGGGAATTGGTAGCAGTAGCACAGGCAGCCCCAGACTGCCGCCTTGCTGTGGTTTCCAAGGGGTTTCTGTGGTCCCCAGGGTGGGGGAGGGGCCATTCCCTACTACACTTGACCTCTTCCTATCACAGCACAGCACAGGGCCAACAGGGGGAGGGTCACTCGCTCCAGTATTGGTTCTGTCATTCAGCCTTTCAAATAAATTCACTGTGCCCCTGCTAGGTGTAAGGTGCTCGCACAGGCCCCGGGGTCACGGAAATGACAGCAATTAAGAAGACAGACAACAGCGCCACCCTCACAAATCTTAGCTCCTGCTTGGTGGGAGACAAACAATACATAGGGAACCGAATAATTGACCTGGACAAGAGCAGTTCAGAGAATTTCACGCTTAGGAAGAAAACAAGGTAGGAAGGAGGGCAGATCATTGAGATGGGGGTGCAGGGAGGGGTCTCCCGGGATAGCTTTCCTTCCACCTGAGCCCCCAGTGACCACCTGGAGGAAGAACACTCAGGCAGAGGGCATGGCGGTGCATCTCCCCAAGTGCTGCAGGAGGAACAGGGGCTCTGCGCTGGGCAGGGCAAGGGCTGTTTACGAGGGATGATGAGGATGGAGAACGGTGCAGGGCGGGACTGGGAGGGAGGCAGGGTCAGTAGGACCTGTGCTTGGGTCTGAACCATTCCTGTTTGACCTGGGAGGACTCCAGGGCAGGGGCGGGCAGTGAAGATGGCCAGCCACAGCCAGGCAGCTGGGCACACACAGCTATCTGTCCTCAGCACACCTCTCACTGCTGGGGAGACTTGGGGAGGTTCCTGGGGAGGGGCTGCTGTCCCCAAGCCCACAATGCTCAACAGGGCCCATGCACATTCCATAAGCCTGCCCAACCCCGCATAGTATCGATTCCCCGGGAAACACACGACAATTATTTTTGAAAATAGATGGCATATTTGTCTATTCTCTGAAGCAGCTCATACTCCAATAGATAAAGTGTCAGGAGAAAAATCAAAGAAAATGGAGGTGTCCATATCTCAGATAGATTTTTTTTTGGTATTGGCAACGGGCAGACATCTCACAGGAGAGCTGGAGAGGGTGGTGGCCGCTGGGCGAGGCAGAGGGACAAAGACAAGTCCTCGTGCTCAGGGGCCCCGCAGCCAGCTCCCCCTTTCTGGTTAAGGGCATCTAGATTTTTTTCTTGTGAGGAGAGCTGGGTAGTGAGGGGAGAGCTGCCTACCTCCACCGCACATAGCGTGGGGCAGGGCTGACTCTACGGTACATTCTGAGATATGGGCTTATACCCCAGGCTGGGCCAAAAGCCAGTGTGCCTGGATACTGGGGGGAGCTCTCTTGTCCTCCTAATCCTACAGGAGTTGGAGCTGGGCTCCTGTCACTGACACCCAAAGACTCCTGCTCCCCCTACAAGACCACAGAGAGGCGCTTCTTTAGTGCCACAGAACATTCTAGAGCCGGAAACAAAGGGTCACGACCCCAGGCCTGGACCATGGGTGATGTCCGTCTGCCTGTCCAGACGTCCACTGGGAGAGGGGTGGTAAGTGACACAGCAGGTCTGACCACGCGGCGGCACACAGACAGGCCCCCGGAGAACCTTCCAGCGCCCGTGGATGTGGGCAGGGAGCACAGCCTCCTCCGTCTCCGAGCCGCACCCCCGGAAGCAGCCAGACCTCTCACCTGTGTGTATCCTCAGGTGGACCTTAAGGTGATGGGACGTCCGGAAGGTTTTCCCGCAGTACGGGCAGTCCTTCATGGCCGCGCCCAGGCTCCTGTCTCGCAGCAGCGCCGGCTGCTGGACGCCGGTGGGTCTCCCAGCCTCCTCGCCCATGTCTGCAGCGGAGGAGAAACGTTCACACATCACTTGAGCACACGTCAGGAGCTGTTCGCACCCAAAGTGCTAGCACCGCACACAGTTAAGCATGTCAACACTACACCTGTCTGTTTCATTCTTGAGCTCTGACAGAATGCTGACAATTCACGTATTTTCTTGTTATTCTCTTAAATTATTTCATCTTTCCTATTGTCGTCTTAAGCAGCATATGGTACCTTTATATTGAACTGAATTAAGCAAGAAAAGAAACAGCTGTGTCAGCAGCTGGTTGGAGTTCTTCTTTTTTTGCTAAGTTCTTATTAAATATTTTTTTTCCAAAAAGTTTAAAAATGTTGGTGTTTATTGAAGCTGAGTAATTTACACTATGGGCTAGTTGCAGAATTCGCTATGGTATCGAAATCAGATTTGCCTCCTATCAAGCAACGAATGGAAAAAGACTGTTGTTCAGCTGACTCCCCAAGACACGCAGACATACAGCTATTTTGGGACAGGAAAGAAAATTATCCCAAACTGATCATCTCTTCCTTGTAGAGTCTTGTATCCATCGCTGGCTGGTGCAATCTCATGGAAGGGAGACGAAGAAGTATGGAAATGTGGTTCCACAATTAGCCCATGATAAACATACAGTGACAAATTCAAAGTCATGTGCAGAAACTCAGCTGCAAAACTCCCATAAACTCAGAGCACGGCACCTAAATCTCTGCACCGTGACTGGAGACCTTCCCCCGTAAAGTATCAATACAAATTTTCCTTCCTGCTGCTGTTTGTTATGTAACCCAAACCATTAGAAAATGGAATCAAATTTACATACCGCTGCCTTCTGCACAGAAATGATGGGACATAATAGTAAATAAAACTGGGAAAATATCTAGTGGTTGGAGGATACGTTATTGCAATACTGGAGGAGTTGACATCACCGTGCCGGAGAGGCGGCATCGGGGGAGCAGGACAGGAGTGCATCTGTGAGCATCTCAGAGGAGGGAGGTGAGAGCTTGCTCGAGACTTGATTTCTCTTCCCGAGTTGCCACCTTCCCACGGAGCTGGAGGCTGAGGGCCTGGCACAGAATCTAAGCTCCTGAGCCTAGCAGGGTCCTTGCCACAGCTTGCAGCCCAGCCTCCAGCCCGCGTGGTAAATCCCACCATGGAAACAAGGGAACCTTCTGGGATAATGAACAGATCTGTGAGTTCTACAAAGATCAGAATAAATACGATTTGTACCTTCCAAGCAAACGGAAATGCAAATTGCTTTTTTTAAAAAAAAGATTTATTTTATTTATTTGAAAAGCAGAGTTATGGATAGGCAGAGGCGGAGAGAGAGAGAGGTCTTCCATCTGCTGGTTCACTCCCCAGCCACACAGCTGAAGCTGCACTAATCAGAAACCAGGAGCCAGGAGCTTCTTCCCAGTCTCCCATGCAGGTCTAGGGGCCCAAGGACTTGGGACATCTTCTACTGCTTTCCCAGGCCATAGCAGAGAGATATGGATTGGAAGTGGAGCAGCCGGGACTTGAACCGGCTCCCATATGGGATGCCGGCACTGCAGGACTGCAGGCAGTGGTTTTACCCACTATGCAACAGCGCCAGCCCCAATGCAAATCGCTGCTGGTGCCCTCTGCTAACAGCCGAAAGGGACAGATGGACAGACGAGGCCCCATGAGAGCACACACTCACTCCCCACTTGGGTACTTGCTCCAAGCAACAGTGGAGACCCTCTCTGGCTTGCGGAAGCTGCACTGGGAGTGTGAACAGATCACTGGCCTTGGAGAGTTCTGGGCAGGCTCACTTCCAAACCTATTCTCCTGGCCTCGTCTCACCATCACTGGGAGAGCTACCAGAAACTTCAACAAGGTGTGGGGGACACGGAACTCCAGCTAGGTCTCGAGGCAAGTGCCTCGCCTGATGGTTAAGACACGGTGAAGGCCAGCACCGTAGCTCACTTGGCTAATCCTCCGCCTCTGGCGCTAGCACCCCAGGTTCTAATCCCAGTTGGGGTGCCGGATTCTGTCCCAGTTGCTCTCTTCCAGTCCAGCTCTCTGCTGTGGCCTGGCAGTGCAGTGGAGGATGGCCCAGGTGCTTGGGCCCTGCACCTGCATGAGAGACCAGGAGAAGCACCTGGCTCCTGGCTTCAGATCGGCGCAGCGCCCCAGCTGTGGCAGCCATATGAGGGGTGATCCAACAGAAAAGGAAGACCTTTCTCTCTCTCTCTCTCTCTCTCTCTAACTCTGCCTGTCAAAAAAAGAAAGAAAGAGGCCGGCGCCGTGGCTCAACAGGCTAATCCTCCACCTTGCCGCGCCGGCACACCGGGTTCTACTCCCGGTCGGGGCACCGGATTCTGTCCCGGTTGCCCCTCTTCCAGGCCAGCCCTCTGCTGTGGCCCGAGAGTGCAGTGGAGGATGGCCCAGGTGCTTGGGCCCTGCACCCCACGGGGAGACCAGGAAAAGCACCTAGCACCTGGCTCCTGCCATCGGACGAACGCGGTGCGCCGGCCGCAGCGCGCCATCCGCGGCGGCCATTGGAGGGTGAACCAACGGCAAAAGGAAGACCTTTCTCTCTGTCTCTCTCTCTCACTGTCCACTCTGCCTGTCAAAAATAAAAAAAAGAAAGAAAGAAAGAAAGAAAGAAAGAAAGAAAGAAAGAAAGACAGACAGACACAGTGAAGACGCCCACAGCCCGTGTCAGAGAACGCGGGTGCCATGCCCAGCTCCAGTTTCTGTTGCCAGCTTCCTGCCAATGCAGACCCCAGGAGGCAGCGGTAACAGCTCAAGTAGTTCAGCTCCTGCCACTCGCGTGGGAGACCTGCGTTAAGTTCTCGTCTCCCAGGCTGGCTCTGCCGAAGCCCAGCCACTGTGGGAACTTGAGGAGTTAGCGAGAAGGTGACAACTCTCTCTCTCTCTTTTCATGTCTCTTGAATAATAAATAAGAATTTCAATAATAATGGTAATAATAAATGAATTTACTGGGGTGCAAAAATTTGAAAACCATGCATAATTTTTTTCTAAAACGTATTTCCCATAAACTGAAAACCCCTCCTATACATGAAAAGGTTCTGCACCCAAATAAACTTTACCTTTTAATTTCATTTCCACTTATGGAAATTTCAAAAATATGTTTTTATCTATTTAAAAGGCAGAATGACAAAGAGGGAGGTATAGACAGAAAGAGACACAGAAGAAGAGAGATTTTCTATCCCTAAATGGCTGCAATGGCTGAAGCCAGGAGCCTGGAACTCCATCCGGGCCTCCCATGGGGTGGCAGGGACCCAAGTTCTTGGGGCATCTTGTACTGCTTTCCCAGACGCATTGGCAGGGAGTGTGATGGGAAGCGGAGCAGTGGGACTTGAACAGGAGCTTTGCCATGGGATGCTGGCACTGCAGGCAGTGGCTTGACCCGCTGCACCACCATCCCGGCCCCTCTTTTTGACGTGCCTTTGTATCCATCCGAAAGACATAATTATCCAGCTCTTTATCTCAAAAATGTGCATAAAGAGGACGAGGCCATTTTTCATGCACAGCTCAACCCACCAAGCACTAGATTTAAGTTCACCCAGATGAATGTGGACGCTACTAGAATGGCTGCTTCTTCTTCTCCTTTTTCCCTTAAGATTTATTTATTTGAAAGGCAGGGTTACAGAGAAAGAGAGAGACAGAGATTTTCCATGCATTGGTTCTTTCCCCAGATGGCTACAACAGCCAGGCTGGGCCAGGCCAAAGCCAGGAGCCAGGAGTTTCCCCCGGGTCTCACATGTGGGTGCAGGGGCTCAAGAACTCTGCCTTCCCGAATCAGAAGTGGAGCAGCCGGGACTCGAACCGGCACCCCTTTGGGATGTTGCTCTCACAGACAGCAGTCCAACCCCCTACGCTGGCCACCAGGATAGCTTCTTGATGAGGGCAAATAACCATAAGGAAGTGCTTCAGTCAAGTCAGATGCCCCGACACAGTCACTGTGGGACACCCACATCCCATAGGCAGAGTCTCCCGGGGGCCAGGGCTGCCACCAGAGAGAGCAGAAGCCAGCTCCAAGTCGGACACACGCGGGTATCAACGGCCACCCCCTGCCCTCCCCCACCCCATCCCAACCCCCGGAACGTAGCATTTCCCCCACCCCAGCGCCACGCCGCTTCCCTTTCTCTGGCATCACAGGGGTCAGCTCAAAATAGTGATGAACCTGATTGAAATTCTGTCCAAGCGCTCCTTGCAACATATTTAAGGCATCCAATTTAAGTCAGGAGGCCCACAGCTGTCAATTTGAATTATAAGCAGGACTTCAGTGTCCTGGATATGGGCTTCAGGACAGCGGCAGGCAGGTGCAGACCTCAGAAGTTTACTTCCTGCAGGTCCTCCTGCGTCCCTTTCCCCCACCTCCCACCCCCAGCTTCCTCCAGCGGGCCCACCTGCATGCAGCAGCAAGAAGGAGAAGCCGTGGGTGGGTGGGTGGGGGGGACGGGAGGGGGTGTATTTCTACCAGAGCTTTTGGCCCAGAGAACATTCTGGAAAAACTCAGCAGCAGGCATGCCTTGCAGCAGCTAAGGAAGAGCCTGGCCTGACTCGGTGTCACTCCAAGTGATGGCCCGAATCTGTTCCCCTTTTATCTTTCTATCTCGGATATGTGTGGCCCAATAAAAAAAGAATACATTTGTAAGATAAACAGCTTTCTCTGCAGATTTAAGAGGCTAATTTTCACTTTACACAGAAACGGGGTTTTTTTGGGGATGGCCAGAAGGCCCGTGGCGTTTACTCTAAGACTAATCCTTCTAGAAAAACAAACTCGGAGCCACAATGAAGGGGATGCTGGGTGGTCCCAGGAAGTGTCCAGGGAGGCTGAGAGCCAAGCTCAGGGAGGGCCGAGGAGCTCTGGCCCCAGCCGCTCCTCCATGAGGCCCTGTGGGTGGGTGCGTGCTTGCGCCTGGCGGGCGGGCGATGCACCAAGAACCCAGCATTCTCATGGGGGCTGGGGAGGGGAGGGGCTCCTGGGCTGTCCGATGCCTTGTCTATGCAGAGGGTAGCAGCCTCGCTTCGTCCCGCTGGGAGAGACTCTGCAGGAGCCAGCCCAATGCTTGGCCTGGTGCCCAGAGTCGGCCAGGGCAGGGCAGTCGGTGGCCCTGGTGACAGACGGACGGGTCCTACCCTGGACGGTTCAGGAAGCAGACGGTAGAAAGCAAGGAGCAGGACAAAAGGTGCATCTTTGTCAGAAATTTGTGCATTAGTTTCAACTCTTTTTTTTTTTTTTTTAATTTTCTTTTCCTCCACCTCGCAGTATTGATCCCCCTACCGGATATGTTGTATGTATTTCGCTCCAAAGGCGAAAGCTGGATGTGCAATCGGCAGCTATTCCTCCCTGTTCACCTGGGAAAGGATGCACAGCTCTGCCCACAGCTGGGGACAGAGGCAGCCCCCGGGACAGAGGCATTTGGCTGTGCAGCGGGAGGCCATCTCCTTGCCCAGCACACCCACAGCCTGTACATGGCCTGTGTCCCAAGTGTCCAAGAAACGGCTGGGAAACAACTCCCGTGAGCTCTGTTTCTTCAGGGATGGATGTCTGGTGTGGTTGCAAGAAATAATATCCCAGGGGCCAGCGCTGTGGCCCAAGTAAAGCCTCTGCCTGCAGTGCCGGCATCCCATATGGGCGCCGGTTCGAGTCCCAGCTGCTCCTCTTCTGATCCAGCTCTCTGCTGTGGCCTGGCAAAGCAGTGGAAGGTGGCTCAACTCCTTGGGCCCCTCTACCTGTGTGGGAGACCTGGAAGAAGCACCTGGCTCCTGGCTTTGGATCAGCCCAGCTCCAAGCGTTGCGGCCATCTGGGGAGTGAACCAGCAGATGGAAGACCTCTCTGTCTGCAACTCTACCTCTCGAATAAATAAATACAATCTTTTAATAGCATTCCAGAGGGATGCAGGCTGCACTTGCAACCTTTCCAGCGCTCTGCCCGGGAGAAGTGGAAGGCGATAGGTCTGAGACACCCTGGCCAGCCTTCTCCCACGTCTGCAGGCTGGCAGGGCTCTGCTACAAAGGAGGAGACGGCTCCCACTCGCTTCAGGCAGCGCTGCAAGGACATGGCACTGAGAGGCGAGGGCACACCAGGTACTCAGCTTTTACAACTGTGTCTCCCAGGTGCCTATTCCAACCCTCTCCATGGCCTCGTTCCATGGCCTGCATACCTTCCACCAGTCTTCATAGACAGGGCGTGGGAGGGCGGTCCCATGGTCATGGCTGTGTCTTGGAATCCTCACCATCACCTGAACCCAGCCCTGGAGGCACTGGATGGACAAAGGCCTGGGGGATGTTATAGACACATGACTTCTCAAAAGTGAACAAAGCCAAATGGACACGAAGTGTGCCCGTGTGTCTCCCGGAAGCCACCCCTGAAACGGGCCATCTAGCCATACACCAACATGGCGGCCCTCTGGGGGTGCACCTTGTGCACTTGACCTTTTGCAGGTGCTGTGTATTTGAAATGCAGCAAGTTGGGTTGGACAATGATTTTGTACCTCAAGGGCAATGTGTCCCCCAGGTTCTCTTTAAACACCAAGGGTTTCCCAGGGGGTGTGTATGTCAAATAGGCTTTCCTCCCAAGAGGACTGACTCAGCAGTCGGGGGCAGAATCTCTTCCTCCCGGGGAACATCCTTGAACCCCTGGATGTTGCCCCCTATCTAATCCAGAGAGGCCAGCTTCCTAGCATCTTGCAGTGCTGGGAGACCCCTGCCCCTGCCCCCCCCGCCCCCGCCAAGGTTGCTTCCAGCACTGCCTGCTGTTTTGTTCTTTCACTCATCCACTCTCATCTCCCCCAGCTGCTAGATAAGAAACTGGGGACCAAGTTCTGGCCAGTGGGGGGAAGGAGAGATGGAGGAGAGAGTGCACCTGCTGTTCCTCCCCTACCCCCAACCCCTCCCTGGCCATAGTCATTGAAACTGACAGGTGGGATGGTGGAATCATAACCAGGCACTTGGTGATCGAGCCACCAGCCAGGTGGGAGCTGAGCCTCATCAGACTGTGTGGATGCGAAAGAAGCCTTGGTTGGGTTAAGCCACAGGGATGAGGGGTGGCTGTTGCCGGGGCAGATCAGGAACCAGCTCAGAGAAACCTATGAGGACTTCTGAGTTTACTCACAGTCTCCCAGGACATCAAGGCATGAGACAGTGGTCAGAGCCAGAGCCAGAGCCCAAAGGAAGTAGATTGGGGCAGAAGAGGTAGAGTTTCTTTGGACACAGGGCTGTCTCACTTCTCACTCTACCCTGCCTGCCAGGCAGCCTGACTGCGTGCACCCACGAGTCCACTATGGGAAGATTTCCATGAAGCGTAATGATGCCTCTGCAGCCAGTGGCGATGATGATGGTGGTCACGAAGTCCACACGGGGGAGCGGAGAGTCACCCCAGCAACCTCACGGGTCATGGCTGCCCTCGGCTCACTAGGGCACTTACCACTCCATTGCATAAAATGCCATGATATTTTAATGTCTGCAGAACTTCTAGTATAACAGTAAATACATTTTCCCAGATGGGTTGTCAGTTAATTCTGAAAGTCTGCCTTGTGCAAAGAGCAGCTCAAAAGCACAGCTCTCACTTCATTAATGAAGGGAAAAAAATTATTTGTGGAGACGACGGGGTGAGAAGGCGGTTCCTAGGACATGGAAAAATCGCCTCTCCCTTTGTGTGGTTGCTCACATGCACCAACGCTTCCAGATCTTCTCAGGAGTGAGGAATAACTAATACCTCGGAGTAAATCCAAAGGAATGTATGGTACCTCTTCAAAGCGTGACACCGCCCTTATTTTGAAAACTTTAAGGTGAACAGAGCCACGATCCCAATGGTAGAAAGGATTTATTTTCTTTTAAAAGATGACTTTTAAATTAATTGCGTGCAGAAAATTCTAATTTCACTGTAAATACTTCTACTCAGCCGCTGCAAGGTGCAGCCCCTGCCTTGGGTCAGCGCTCATTGTCCTGATTGCTCCATCCAAGTTCTTGGTTTCATCATGGCCATATGGAGTCACGTCCAACAGCTACGCGTTAGTATGGATGGATGCAAGCATTCGTTTAAATAGAGAGCTATCTTGGAAAAAGGTGTCCACTCATGAGAAGGCAAACAGCCAGTTTCCTCTAGGATCACTGGGAACATGGGGCTGGGCTGGGTCTTGCAGGTGGGCACAGGACTGGATGGGGATCAGGGGGGCTGCCCTTCACGCTGTTACATCTCTCCTGCACCCCCAAGTCAACATGGAACAGGGCCCCATTTGCTTTTGGCAAGACAGGAGTTCTGGAACTGGGGAATTAGGTCATTAAAAGGTTATTATTTTTTTTTTAAATATATCGGATATCAGAACTTCAAATAGCCTCTCTAAAGCAACATTGTGATGAATTAAGTGAAAACAAATCAGAAACACATGGATTAAATTTCCCCGAAAATACACAAGGGCTTCACGATTCAAGCACCACGGGCCAAACGTGTTTCTGGTTTGGCCAAGCCCAGAGCCCTTTCTTAATACTTAGGGGAGGCACAGCACGAGCCTGCTCTCCGGATGGCTCAGACCCTGCCTGGGCCCTGCCACGGCACTCAGTGTGCCCTGCAGGCGATAGCTGGGCTGCGTGCGGGACCACTCACCACCCACACACCCCAGAACACAAGTCCCCAGAGACCAGGGGCCAGTTTCTGCAGGGGGTGTTACGTCAGCAGCCCCTGGTCGGCACTCAGCGCTGAGCAGCTGCTCAGTAAATGCCCTTTGGATAATAAAGGCTGTAGAGGAGGCAAATTGGATGTTAGAGGCTGAGACCCACTCCTGACTGCCAGGCCCTGGGCACCTCTGAACGCAAGAGGAGCTCGAAAGTCCTCTATGCAAGTAGGGGAGCTTGGTGCCATGAGGGGTATCTAGGGAGACTTCCTGGAGGAGGTGGCCAGGTGTCTCCCAGTTCTCACTCCACCCGGGTGGAAGAAAGCACAAGTTCACAATGACGCGCAGCATCGGGAAAGCCGTGAGAAGGCTGTACAGGAGGCGATGCGGGTGTGCTGCCGAGGGTGGCACCTTGTGCCAATTCCCGTCTTCAGTGTGGCTAAGAAGTGAGCAGGGAGCTCACGCTGACCTAAGAAGCAGTAGCCTCTCAAGAGCTTGAAGAGACACTGATCAACAGAAGATGAGAGGAACACAGGGGCCAACTACTGTTATAATCATTGCAAAACATTTCTTAGGCCTGCCTTGTTTCCTCAATGTAAGCGCTCCTCTCTTTAAAAAAACAACAAAAAAAGAACCTTCTACTATCAGGAAAATGTAAGTTCCCAAAAGACTTCTCCATTCTCCAGCATTTCTTTTTTTTCAAAATCCCATAGCTTTTAAGATCCTCTAACTAGCACTTCCAGCCCCCCATGATGAGCGGGGGTTTGGGGCAGGGGAGCTGGGAGGAGACGAGGAGTCGTCACTGCAGGAATGCTCGCCTCCCTGACACCCAGAGGCACCTTCAAGATGCATTTGGTCAGTGGCCACAACGGTGGCGCTGAGTTCTCTCAGGGGAATCGCACACACGCCGAAAGGAGGAAGGATGATGTAGCGATAATGCCGCCCCTGGAGACGTGTTTTGCCGTATTCTTTTTTAAACAAAGAAGACATCTTAAGCACCTTGCAATATCTTTCATTTAATAGTTGGCAGACGGCGAGTCCCTGATGAACGCTGGCCTGTGTCTTTCTCTTTAACCAGCTGAGTGATCCAAGCTTTTAATATAGCCGTTCCAATTATTGTAAAAGTCATCTAGTACCTTATAACCACAAATATTGACAGTTTATTGCACAACACATTCCTGACATTTGAAGGTCACACCATACATAATACATACTCTTTTATAAAATTGTCGGGAACAAAGAGATACATGATCCACAATTACCTCGCCCAGCCTGTGCGTGGGCACAGTTCGGGGCTGACTCCAGGTTGCGCGGAGGCAGGGGCACCACTTTAATAATCTATTAAGGTAGCGCCGAGGCATCCACGAGGGGTCATTAGAAAACAGCTGGTGTACGCACGGTGGTCGGAGCAGCTGGCCGAGGGATGGCGTCCGCTCCACTCTCCTCGGCCGAGTCCACGTCACAGCGCCACTTGGCCACGCACAGAGCCCTGCCTCACGCCACTCAGAGCCACAGTGCGCCCTTGTTTTTCCTACTGGTTTATCTGTGGCCGATAGGGACCTAAAACGCGCACCAGCGCAGTTCAGAGCGCCCCGCCCCGCCCCCACTCTGGGGGCACTGACCACAGCTCTGGTCTGGTCTCATAGCCACAGGGCTGTGGCTCCCATAGAGACCCGTGGCACCGCAGCCCAGCACGCTCTGCTGACACCGCGTCCACCCCTGGGGTGTCTGGAGGAAACGTTCTGAGAAGGCGGGCACGGCTCACTGTCCCCACTTGTCCTCCAAGTCCAAGTTCAAAACACAAAACAAGTGGAGAGGTGGACTTAGCAGTGCAATCCTGGGAGAACCACACGGCTGGGATGGCTTTCCATGTTTCCGGGGCAGCACACACGTGGTAACGCATCTCACATAAAAGGGAACCTAGCATGGTGCCCGGCTCAGGATATGCTCCAATGAAGAGCGGCTCCAATGGGACCACCGCAGAAGGCTGGCACGGGGGAGACCCGTGGTCCGGGGGGCTCTCCCCGCCCACCAGCTCCCAGCTTTGGAATCAGACAAGTGCACGGCTCCAGAAGGGGGGAACGTGTCTCTTCTTCCCTGAAAACTCCAGGTTGGAGCAGTTCCTCCGAAGCTCTCAGAACCCAGGCAATTCTCCCAAGTTCGCAGCGAAAAACAATTCAGGCTGCAATTGAGCTTCGCATAGATGACAATCTTTAATCACAGATGAAGCGGGAGGTCATTAGAATCTACACCAAACTCCCTTCCAGATGATGCTAATGACTGCTGCTTATAGATTGTGCACATACGGATGAAAAAAAATATATATGCCTATACATATACACACACACACATATAGAGAGAGAGCTGTTTTAAAATAAATAATTAGCGAGCCCTCCAGATAATCAAAAGCCCCTCCAAGACTCATTTTATTTGGATTTCCAGGATGAATGTCCTAAAATTTAAGACAGGGGACCGAAATGATTTCTGTAAAGATGACGTGTTTATTAGCATTAAATCCCAGGAAGGAAGGCTCCCGTAGAAAGAACACTATTCCGCATCAAAAGCCATGCCTCATAGGGTGTGTGTGTGTCTTTAAGAAGCCATTCTGTTTTAGAGGGGAGCGTGTAAGACAGGGCACCACGTGACCAGGAGGTTGCTATGGTAAATATGCATTTTTTATTGAAGAGTAAACAGTGGCAGAAAACAAGTGTCAATTGCCAGCTCTGAAGTCACTGCCATTTTTGAGTCACTGACTTCTGCATCCGTCTCCATTTGAGAACCTTTATCCGAGGAATGCTCTCTTGGCATCAGGATTTTAAATATTTTTGGAATACAGACTTAATTCCTCAATACCGTAGAGCAATAAATGCTTTAGTTGACAGGTAACAATTAGTAAAAAATTACCAAAAAAAAAAAAATCTATCCAGTTCTGCCAATTGGTCCCAGACTTGGATTTTTCTGGAAATCTGTCGCTCAGCTGGTGCGTGTCCGAAAAGACAAAACCTTTGGCCTTGGCTGAGGCCACAGAGCAGTGGAGCCGAGGAGACAGCCAAGCTGCCCCACTGCCCACTGTCCTGGGATCTGCAGAGAAATGGACGCCAAAGCCCTACCCGGTGTCCTGAAAGGGGCCTTTCTGGTCCCAGGCTGCTTGGAGGGCAGTGGGCTTTAGCCAATATGACCGTGAGCAAAGTTTCCCCTGCTTCCCCCAGGTAGAGACTGGCAGAGGTGTGGATTTATTTCTGGTACTTCTGGACAGGCAACTTTATTTTCCACCGATGTAGCCACAGGAGCCACCTTTTCTGATGATAAACCCGGCCATGACCATTTTCCTGCAATTATAGCCTGGGATAGCCCCTGACTCCTCTCTGGCGGGCCCCCTCCAGGTACACCTCCACCTCTGAGAGCAGCTCCCTCCCTCTGGCCTGGGAAGTCCTAAGGACACACCCAGCACGCAGCAGGTGTCCAACCAGGGCAGTTTCTAGGCTGTGGACATGCCACAGGTGAGTGAGTCCAAAGGAGTTTTGATCAGGGACAGGGTCTGACAGTCAAGATGAGTGTGTCCTCCCAGGAGCCCCTGAAGGAGTGGACAAGGACAAGGGGCCCCTGACGAACACAGCGATGGCCCGCCCTCCCTAGGCAGCTTTCCCTCCCACCTGAATGGTCCAGCTCTGGCATTAGAATGCTGCAGAACACCAGGGTTTGTTTCACCCTGAGATGTGACTTCACAAATCCACCCTGACTGTGCCAGCCCCGGGTCTCTGAGCACGGGAGCCCACACCTGGGCTTCCGTTTCCTTGTTTGTAAACTTGGAGACCTGGGGATGCATTGGAGGGTTTCCAGAGGTTCAGGTAGCCGGTTTGTGAAGCCTCTTCACTCTTTAAATCCTGCAGTGGTGCCGCGGTGTGGTGGGGACACGGTGGCACTGTGACACCAGCTCCAGCGTCCCATCTGAACTGCATGTTTGTGAAGGTTCCCTGGCTCCGCCCACTCACGGAGATGAGAGCACCTGCTTCATAATCTTTTGTGAAAACCCTATGAGCTAGGGGCCAGCGCTGTGGCATAGCGGATTAAAGCCCCAGCCTGCAGTGCCGGCATCCCATATGGGCACTGGTTCAAGTCCTGGCTGCTCTATTTCCAATCCAGCTCTCTGCTATGGCCTGGGAAAGCAGTAGAAGATGGCCCAGGTCCTGGGGCCCCTGTGCCCATGTGGGAGGCCCCGGAAGAAGCTCCTGGCTCCTGGCTTCGGATCAGCTCAGCTCTGGCTATTGCAGCCATTTGGGGAGTGAACCAGTGGATGAAAGACACCTCTCTCTGACCGGCGCCATGGCTCAACAGGCTAATCCTCCACCTGCGGCGCCGGCGCACCGGGTTCTAGTCCCGGTTGGGGCGCCGGATTCTGTCCCGGTTGCCCCTCTTCCAGGCCAGCTCTCTGCTGTGGCCAGGGAGGGCAGTGGAGGATGGCCCAAGTGCTTGGGCCCTGCACCCACATGGGAGACCAGGAGAAGCACCTGGCTCCTGGTTTCATATCAGCGTGGTGCGCCAGCCGCAGGGGCCATTAGAGGGTGAACCAACGGCAAAGGAAGACTTTTCTCTGTCTCTCTCTCTCACTGTCCACTCTGTCAAAAAAAAAAAAAAAAAAAAGACACCTCTCTCTGTTTCTCTTTCAACTAAATAAATCTTTAAAAAGAAATGAGATAACACAGCAAAGACCCCCCACATGGCATTTCCCCCTGTTTTGCCCTGCCTGTGAAGTTCAAAACATACCACAGGTAAACCAAGGAAAGCCAGCAGGGCGTCAGTCATGGGAGAGCCCTCCAAATGGCCCCATGTTCCAAGCAGGATGCATTTTGCCCAGTGCCCGAGCTAGGAAACCCATGTAGATAAAATGAGTCTTCACCGATTCCCATGTTTTCTAAGCCAAATGTGATGGCTTATTTGGCACTTGTCTTTAAAATGTCCCTTGAAGGGAGCGGGAGAGGATGACCCCGGAGGGAGGGGGGCAGGGAACTGACAGTGAGGAGGAAGAAGAGGCAGATAACGTGGCAGGGGTTCAGCCTCACCATCCCTAGCGCCATTGAGGCCAGAGGTACGAAAGGACCACCAGGAGCTGCCTCTCCAGCTCCCCACAGAGCAGCCCCTTCCTCCTGACGTCTGGTGACACAGGGGTCGTGGGCTCCTTCGGTCCCTCAGGCTTTGCCCGGGTGCTGTCCCAGGAAACACACCTCACACGGAGAGAGAGAGCCTCAGAGCTACCTGTGGGCTCTGGGCAGGGACCCGGGCAGCATCGCGACCTGGAGACGCCACCCCACCCTGCCTGCTCTGCATCTGCCCAGGGAAAGCCCTGCACTTCACATGAGCACAACGCTGGAGCCAGCCCTGGCAGACCATCCAGTGAGAAACTTCTCTGTCGGGCTTTAGATTCCCAACACAGCTGTGCCCTCTTCCTGTGCAAGACAAGCCCAAGCTCCAGCCCCAACCCCACCCCCTCCCTCTGGCCTGGCTGACTCCACTCATTCTTGAAGGTACGGCTCCAGGGTCAGCAGTCTGGGGCATCACCCTAGAACCCCACCTTCACGATACCTGCCAGATTCCACCCTTTGTACGGGATGAACATCCCTTATCCAGAATGTTTACGACCGGAAGTGTTTCGGATTTGGGAGTTACTTTTCGGCTTTTGGCATATGTGCATATCCATAATGAGATGGCCTGGGGATGGCACTATACACGCGCAGGTGGAAGGGAAGTTTAAACGATGCCTTGAGGGAGCCTGCATTCTGATGTCAGACATGGAATTTTCCACTTTGGGTATCACGTTAGTGATGGAGCTTTTTTTTTTTTTTTTTTTTGGGAGAAGTTCGGATTTGGGTTTTTAGATCAGATACACTCACTCAACATTTATACTCTTGTACGTGTGGGATGTCCTGCTTAATGTCTGTGTCAGCTGGGGCAGGCCTATTCTTCTCACTCTTGTGCCCCTAAAGCCTGGCACTGGGTGAGTGCTGAGTCCTGGGGCCTGGTCCCGGAAATGAGTGCAGCACCGCCATGGAGGCCGCCCCCTCCTTTCCAGTACTTTCAGATACTCAAGGTCTTAGCTCACCTCCTGTGACCTCCTAAGAGCAGGCAGCCTAGTCTCGAGTCTGGTGGCCTCTGTCTGTGAGGGGACAGGCTGCAGAGGACTCTCCCTGGGAGAAAGGCGACACACGGGACACCTGCTCTCAGCGCATCTCAGTCTCCGCTCCCTTGGCCTCTGCCAGGCCAGCCCAGTGCCCCGGGGGCTCCAGGTGGTTGCCCCTTGGCTCTCCTGGAGAGGGTGCAGGATCCCCACCGCCAGGGCCTGACCCCTCTCCGGAGAGCAGGAGAACATGCTGGGTCGCCAGAGACTCATTTGCCTCTTGTGCTATTCAAGGCTGCCACCACTCCTGCCCTCACCAGACCTCCCCTGTCCACTCCTGCCCAGCCAGGCTAGGGTGCAGTGGCCACCTGGAGATGCAGCTCTGCTCCTCAGCCTAGCCGGTGGCTTTCGGGAGCCCCACGCCAGAGGTGGGCTGGGGGAGGTGGGCAGATGGGACTTGGGCCACCAAGGGTTGGGCAGGTGCTGGCCCAGGACCACTGCTGGCTGCAACAGCAGAGTCCAGACCCTGGGGGCAGCACATCAGGTCGGAGTTCAGCCTGGGCATTTCCGCTGAGCGTCTGGGCCCGGGAAGTGTCTGTCCAGACATATGTTGTCTCGGACGTGCTGCCACACCGCCAGGAGGCGGAAGAACGCTCAGTTCTCACCTGTGTGATACCGTCACCATCTTCCTTCCCCTCTGCCCGGACTCCCGGCCCCCAGGCTCAGCCACGGCGTCCACTCCCCTTCCCCGGCCCATTCCCCAACCGCTCTTGGGACCCTCTGGTTTACTGCAGCATCCCCAGCTCCCAACAAGGTGCCTGGTACACAGTAGGCACTAAATAAAATTTACTGCAATACGTAACAATCTGAGCAAGGCCCCACCACCTCCCTCGATGAGCAGCCGGGAGACTCTCTGTAACATGGAGAGCCCCTGTCACCACTGGCTACGCAAGCTCCCCACGCTGATGCTGCTTCCCACCCCATAGGCGACAACTCCACGTCGCAAGGTCATTCACAACTCTGCCCCGTATCCTCCGACTTCTCCTTAGGGGAACATCGCCCAGGAAAACATTTCCTCATCTGTATGGTAACACACGGTTATAATCCACCTATCATGATTGCAATTTTGGGAATCAAAACAGAGATCCGAAACAGCAGTGTGATCTACATTTTAGCCACATATATTATAATAAATTAAGTCAAAGAAGGGGCTGTGCATTAACTACCGCTCTATCCCTCTAATACGTTCTAAGAACACGGAAGCTGCCCTCGATCAGCGCTCAGCCTTGCCTGCCTGCTGCCCAGAGGGGCTCACGGCTCCAGCCCCACTGCTTGCAAAGGGGAGGCCACAGGGACCAGTGCAGCGTGCAGGTGGCACCGTGAGCTGAGGGCCTGGACTGGATCAGGCTTCTGCACCACGGTGTCAAAGCCACCATGGTCCCAGGGAGGCGGCTAGAAGTTTCTGGAAAGAAGCAGGCAGTGCAACCAGGAGGATGATGGGAGACAGTGGACCGGAGACACAGCTCAGCGGATCTGGACCAGGGGGGCGGAAGGGACACGCAGCCTGCTTCCCAGTGGCCTCACCCAAGTCCTTCTCCACCACCGGCCTCCGTCTCCACTTCCACAACCGGGACCCTAACAGAGCGCGAAGGTCCAGTGCCGCTGGGTTTCCATGTGCCACGTTTGCTGTGAACATTTTCAAACCTGGTACCTTCCGCTCACGTGTAGCCACGGTCTCCCAGGGCTGGGCCCACGGTCCCCACGGGCTGAGCCTCAGAGGCCTCTGCCCTCTCCTCCCCACCTGGCTGCCCCCGCCCTGCAGGCATCGCTCTGAGTTTGCCTTCTCAGCCGAGATGATCCCAGACGCCCTCTCCACCCTAAAAACAGACTTAATCACCTCGGTTGAGCAAATAAGGCAGAAGCCTCCAGACTAATTCTCATAATTATGATGGGTCTATTATTTCAAAGCCAGCGATGATTGTGGGGTCAGGTACTGAGAGGAAGAGGGAGAGAGGCATCCTTTAAAGCGATAGCAAGTCCCCTTTGATTCTTGGCTGTAAGACCAAATTGCATCCAGAAATGCTGAACCGTGCGCCCAGAACCTTAGTCAGATTTCAAAGGAGCCCCAGGAGGAAGGGCAGTGATCAGAGAGAGAGAGGAAGCAGGGAGCCAGGCAATCTGGTTCTTCATCCCAGGACCCGGAGGCGGAGCCAAGGGGCTGGTGGCACCTTCTCCCCTGCCGGCCCGGCACCTCCCGCACTCACCACACCTGGCCTTCACCTGTCTCCTCGGGCCGGAGCAGCTCTGTCTGACCTGCCGCTTCCTGCTTCCGCAGGTTCTTCCTGTCACCACCTCACTCCCAACAATAGCTCCACAAAGACTCGCCTGGCCTCCCTGGCACCTGCCGCCCTTCCCCCAGCCTCTTCCGAACCGGCTTCCACAATGGCCAGCTATTCTGCATGGCTCGCTAATTTCCATCACGTGTTCTAGGCCAGCCTGCTTACTGAGAGTACCCTGTGGGCCTGCCCGTCTCGTAACCACCAACAAAGCTGAGCGAAGGGCTGGCCCACAGAGTCACTCAATAAACACATGTTGGCTGACCTTCGCATTGTGAAAGACACCCTTAGCGTCTCCTCCAGGGTGTTCTTCATCGGGCGCCTTGGAGGAGGGAGCGCACTTGAGCCTCTCTGGCTTCCTTCCCGCTTGGTGGGTGCGCCCAGTGCAGGCGTGAGTGTTCCCCTCTTCCTGTAGCCCGGGAGCTGCTTCACCCAGCCAACAAACACTTGTGTGGCGCTTCTCCATGCCAGGTGCAGGACGAGGGAGGTGCCAGGGACATGGCCGGCTGACCCCAGCACCTTGCAACAAGGCATCCACGGTCACCACGGTCCCTATTGGAGGTCTCAGGCCAGGAGAGCGAATGTACCCTCGGAACCCACTGTTCCATGCTGCCCTTGCCCCCAGTGCGGATAAATCAGGCCCACGTAGGGGTCTCCACTGGCCCCTTTCCCGACAGTCTTGTTTTCCTTGTGGCAGCTTCTGTGCAGAACAGCAAGGCGGAGCAGGGGTCCTGTGGCCACTCCCATGGACACATGGCCCACCGCAGCTCTGTGGTAAAGGGGCAAGACCAAGACCAAGAAGGCCATGTCTCATCAATGGAACCCCGAGTGTCTACCACTGCTGGTGTCGGTCACAGAACACTGGCGAGATGCTACTTTGTGCCCATGGCTGGGACACCTCCAGAGAGGAAGACTGGAGGCTGAGATTTTTTACCCGGAAGCAGCTTAACATGCATTCGGGTGGATAAAATAAACAAACATAGGGAATAATATAATATTATATTATTAATATTAAAATAACATAATACTATTATTAATAATAGTACTAACGATACAATGGAAACTAACATGACCTTGACAATAAGAACGAGGGTTAGTCCCGTGGAAGCAGCTAACATCTATCAGACACACGCTCCACACTCATGATCTGACTCCATTATTCCCATCACACAGATGAGATAACTGAGGCTTACGGAGGCTGAATAACAGGTGCAGGATCACATGCCGGACTCAAGAGCAGACTCTCAAGATGAAACTCTGGGAGCTACCCTGGCCTGATGTTAACCGTGAGGATTTGGCGCATTGTGAGTACAAGATGGACAGGTGGGTGGGTGGGCCAACGTGGGAGTCCAGCATGGAGTGGTGAGGGTGGAAGGCACTGGTCTTGATGCAGGACAGAAACCATGCCCTGGGAAAAGTCACAGGACAAAGAGCAGCCGTGGTGGTCTCCCAAGGTGGGTGCTGTCGCCCCGGACCCTCCCGTCCACCACCCACGCTTCTCTCCGGTCACCTCCCTTTGCTGTCACATAGTCTCCCTACTTTGCATCTCATCGGGAGCCTGTTAGCCT